>JABXNX010000069.1:73058-162984 GCA_014843695.1 Archivesica marissinica | reverse complement strand
GTATAGACTCTGTTATAATAGCGGTTATAGGTAGGTATAACCTATGTTATACTGACAGTTATAGGTTGGTAAATACTCTGCTATACTGGCAGTTATAGGTAGGTATAGATTATGTTATATTAGCAGTTATATGTATGTATAGACTATGTTAAAATAGCGGTAATAGTTAGGTATATAGTCTATTATACTAGCAGATATAGGTAGGTATATACTCTGTTATACTAGCAGTTATAGATATGTATAGACTATGTTATACTAGCAATTATAGGTAGGTATATACTCTGATTTACTAGCAGTTATAGGTAGGTATAGACTATGTTATACTAGCAGTTATAGATAGGTATATACTATGTTATAATAGCGGTTATAGGTAGGTATAATCTATGTTATACTAGCAGTTATAGGTAGGTATGGACTAGGTTATACTAGCGGTTATAGGTAGGTATATACTCTGTTATACTAGCAGTTATATATAGGTATATACTCTATTATACTAGCAGTTATAGGTATGTATAGATTATGATATACTAGCAGTAATAGATAGGTATAGACTATGTTATACTAGCAGTTATAGGTAGCTATATACTCTGTTATACTAGCAGTTATTGATATGTATATACTATGTTATACTAGCAGTTATAGGTAGGTATAGACTCTGTTTTACTAGCAGTTATTGGTAGGTATAGACTATGTTATACTAGCAGTAATAGGTATGTATTGACTATGTAATAATAGAAGATATAGGTAGGTATTGAAATATGTTATACTAGCAGTAATAAGTAGGTATAGACCATGTTATTCTAGCAGTTATAGGTAGGTATAAACTATGTTATACCAGCGGTTAGAGGTAAGTATATACTCTGTTATACTAGCAGTGATAGGTAAGTATAGATTATGTTATACTAGCGGTTATAGGTAGGCATAGACTATGTTATACTAGCAGTTATAGGTAGGTATGGACTATGTTATATTAGCGGTTATAGGTAGGTATATACTCTGTTATACTAGCAGTTATAGGTAGGTATATACTCTGTTATACTAGCAGTTATAGGTAGGTATAGACTCATTTATACTAGCAGTAACAGGTAGGTATATACTCTGTTTTACTAGCAGTTATAGGTAGGTATATACTATGTTATACTAGCAGTTATAGGTAGGTATTGACTATGTAATAATAGAGGTTATAGGTAGGTATTGAAATATGTTATACTAGCAGTAATAGGTAGGTATAGACTCTGTTATACTAGCAGTTATAGGTAGGTATGGACTATGTTATACTAGAGGTTATAGGTAGGTATATACTCTGTTATACTAGCAGTTATAGATATTTATATACTCTGATTTACTAGCAGTTATAGGTAGGTATAGACTATGTTATACTAGCAGTTATAGGTAGGTATAGACTATGTTATACTAGCAGTTATAGTTAGGTATCGACTATGTTATAATAGCGGTTATAGGTAGGTATAACCTATGTTATACTAACAGTTATAGGTTGGTAAATACTCTGCTATACTAGCAGTTATAGGTAGGTATAGATTATGTTATATTAGCAGTTATAGGTATGTATAGACTATGTTAAAATAGCGGTAATAGTTAGGTATAGAGTCTATTATACTAGCAGATATAGGTAGGTATATACTCTGTTATACTAGCAGTTATAGATATGTATAGACTATGTTATACTAGCAATTATAGGTAGGTATATACTCTGATTTACTAGCAGTTATAGGTAGGTATAGACTATGTTATACTAGCAGTTATAGATAGGTATATACTATGTTATAATAGCGGTTATAGGTAGGTATAATCTATGTTATACTAGCAGTTATAGGTAGGTATGGACTATGTTATACTAGCGGTTATAGGTAGGTATATACTCTGTTATACTAGCAGTTATAGGTAGGTATATACTATGTTATACTAGCAGTTATAGGTAGGTATAGACTCAGTTATACTAGCAGTAATAGGTAGGTATATACTCTGTTATAATAGCGGTTATAGGTAGGTATAATCTATGTTATACTAGCAGTTATAGGTAGGTATGGACTATGTTATACTAGCGGTTATAGGTAGGTATATACTCTGTTATGCTAGCAATTATAGGTAGGTATATACTCTGATTTACTAGCAGTTATGGGTAGGTATAGACTATGTTATACTAGCAGTTATAGGTAGGTATATACTATGTTATAATAGCGGTTATAGGTAGGTATAATCTATGTTATACTAGCAGTTATAGGTAGGTATAGACTCAGTTATACTAGCAGTAATAGGTAGGTATATACTCTGTTTTAATAGCATTTATAGGTAGGTATAGACTATGTTATACTAGCAGTTATAGATAGGTATTGACTATGTAATAATAGAGGTTATATGTAGGTATTGAAATATGTTATATTAGCAGTAGTAGGTAGGTATAGACTCTGTTATACTAGTAGTTATAGGTAGGTATGGACTATGTTATACTAGCGGTTATAGGTAGGTATATACTTTGTTATCCTATCAGTTATATGTAGGTATATACTCTGTTTTACTAGTAGTTATAGGTAGGTATAGACTATGTTATACTAGAAGATATAGGTAGGTATATACTCTTTTATACTAGCAGTTATAGATAGGTATAGACTATGTTATACTAGCAGTTATAGGTAGGTATTGCCTATGTAATAATAGAGGTTATAGGAAAGGTATAGACTATTTTATACTAGCAGTCATAGGTAGGTATAGACTCTGTTATGCTAGCAGTTATATGTAGGTATATACTCTGTTATACTAGCAGTTATAGATATGTATAGAATATGTTATACTAGCGGTTATATGTAGATATATAGTCTGTTATACTAGCAGTTATAGGTAGGTATATACTCTGTAATACTAGCTGTTATAGGTAGGTATAGATTATGTTATACTAGCAGTTATAGGTAGGTATAGACTCTGTTTTACTAGCAGTTATTGGTAGGTATAGACTATGTTATACTAGCAGTAATAGGTATGTATTGACTATGTAATAATAGAAGATATAGGTAGGTATTGAAATATGTTATACTAGCAGTAATAAGTAGGTATAGACCATGTTATTCTAGCAGTTATAGGTAGGTATAAACTATGTTATACCAGCGGTTAGAGGTAAGTATATACTCTGTTATACTAGCAGTGATAGGTAAGTATAGATTATGTTATACTAGCGGTTATAGGTAGGCATAGACTATGTTATACTAGCAGTTATAGGTAGGTATGGACTATGTTATATTAGCGGTTATATGTAGGTATATACTCTGTTATACTAGCAGTTATAGGTAGGTATATACTCTGTTATACTAGCAGTTATAGGTAGGTATAGACTCATTTATACTAGCAGTAGCAGGTAGGTATATACTCTGTTTTACTAGCAGTTATAGGTAGGTATATACTATGTTATACTAGCAGTTATAGGTACGTATTGACTATGTAATAATAGAGGTTATAGGTAGGTATTGAAATATGTTATACTAGCAGTAATAGGTACGTATAGACTCTGTTATACTAGCAGTTATAGGTAGGTATGGACTATGTTATACTAGAGGTTATAGGTAGGTATATACTCTGTTATACTAGCAGTTATAGATATTTATATACTCTGATTTACTAGCAGTTATAGGTAGGTATAGACTATGTTATACTAGCAGTTATAGGTAGGTATAGACTCTGTTATAATAGCGGTTATAAGTAGATATAGACTATGTTATACTAGCAGTTATAGTTAGTATAACCTATGTTATACTAACAGTTATAGGTTGGTAAATACTCTGCTATACTAGCAGTTATAGGTAGGTATAGATTATGTTATATTAGCAGTTATAGGTATGTATAGACTATGTTAAAATAGCGGTAATAGTTAGGTATAGAGTCTATTATACTAGCAGATATAGGTAGGTATATACTCTGTTATACTAGCAGTTATAGATATGTATAGACTATGTTATACTAGCAATTATAGGTAGGTATATACTCTGATTTACTAGCAGTTATAGGTAGGTATAGACTATGTTATACTAGCAGTTATAGATAGGTATATACTATGTTATAATAGCGGTTATAGGTAGGTATAATCTATGTTATACTAGCAGTTATAGGTAGGTATGGACTATGTTATACTAGCGGTTATAGGTAGGTATATACTCTGTTATGCTAGCAATTATAGGTAGGTATATACTCTGATTTACTAGCAGTTATGGGTAGGTATAGACTATGTTATACTAGCAGTTATAGGTAGGTATATACTATGTTATAATAGCGGTTATAGGTAGGTATAATCTATGTTATACTAGCAGTTATAGATAGGTATGGACTATGTTATACTAGCGTTATAGGTAGGTATAGACTCAGTTATACTAGCAGTAATAGGTAGGTATATACTCTTTTAAGCATTATAGGTAGGTATAACTATTTATACTAGCAGTTATAGATAGGTATGGACTATGTTATACTAGCGGTTATAGGTAGGTATAGACTCAGTTATACTAGCAGTAATAGGTAGGTATATACTCTGTTTTAATAGCATTTATAGGTAGGTATAGACTATGTTATACTAGCAGTTATAGATAGGTATTGACTATGTAATAATAGAGGTTATAGGTAGGTATTGAAATATGTTATATTAGCAGTAGTAGGTAGGTATAGACTCTGTTATACTAGTAGTTATAGGTAGGTATGGACTATGTTATACTAGCGGTTATAGGTAGGTATATACTTTGTTATCCTATCAGTTATATGTAGGTATATACTCTGTTTTACTAGTAGTTATAGGTAGGTATAGACTATGTTATACTAGCAGATATAGGTAGGTATATACTCTTTTATACTAGCAGTTATAGATAGGTATAGACTATGTTATACTAGCAGTTATAGGTAGGTATTGCCTATGTAATAATAGAGGTTATAGGTAGGTATAGACTATTTTATACTAGCAGTCATAGGTAGGTATAGACTCTGTTATGCTAGCAGTTATATGTAGGTATATACTCTGTTATACTAGCAGTTATAGATATGTATAGAATATGTTATATATAGTCTGTTATACTAGCAGTTATAGGTAGGTATATACTCTGTAATACTAGCTGTTATAGGTAGGTATAGATTATGTTATACTAGCAGTTATAGGTAGGTATAGACTATGTTATAATAGCGGTTATAGGTAGGTATATACTATGTTATACTAGCAGTTATAGGTAGGTATGGACTATGTTATACTAGCATTTATAGATATGTATAGACTATGTTATACTAGCGGTTATAGGTAGATATATACTCTGTTATACTAGCAGTTATAGGTAGGTATATACTCTGTTATGCTAGCTGTTATAGGTAGGTATATACTATGATATACTAGCAGTTATAGGTAGGTATAGCCTATGTTATACTAGCGGTTATAGGTAGGTATAGAATATGTTATACTAGCAGTCATAGGTATGTATGGACTATGTTATACTAGCGGTTATAGGTAGGTATATACTTTATTATCCTAGCAGTTATATGTAGGTATATACTCTGTTTTACTAGCAGTTATAGGTATGTATAGACTATGTTATACTAGCAGATATAGGTAGGTATATACTCTGTTTTACTAGCAGTTATAGAAAGGTATAGACAATGTTATACTAGCAGTTATAGGTAGGTATTGCCTATGTAATAATAGAGGTTATAGGTAGGTATAGACTATATTATACTAGCAGTTATAGGTAGGTATATACTCTGTTATATTAGCAGTTATAGATATGTATAGACTATGTTATACTAGCGGTTATAGGTAGATATATACTCTGTTATACTAGCAGTTATAGGTAGGTATATACTCTGTAATACTAGCTGTTATAGGTAGGTATAGACTATGTTATACTAGCAGTTATAGGTAGGTATGGACTATGTTATACTAGCTGTTATAGGTAGGTATATACTATGTTATACTAGCAGTTATAGATAGGTATAGACTCTGTTATACTAGCAGTTATAGGTAGGTTTATATTATTTTATACTAGCAGTTATAGGTAGGTATAGACTATATTATACTAGCAGTTATAGGTATGTATAGACTATGTTATACTAGCAGTTATAGGTAGGTATAGAATATGTTATACTAGCAGTTATAGGTAGGTATAGACTGTGTTATACTAGCAGTTATAGGTAGGTATACACGATGTTATACCAGCTGTTAGTGGTAGGTATATACTCTGTTATACTAGCAGTTATAGGTAGGTATATACTATGTTATACTAGCAGATATTGGTAGGTATATACTCTGTTATACTAGCAGTTTTTGGTAGGTATATACTATGTTATACTAGCATATGTTGGTAGGTATATACTCTGTTATGCTAGCAGTTATAGGTAGGTATATACTCTGTTATACTAGCAGTTATATATAAGTATATACTCTGTTATACTAGCGGTTATAGGTAGATATATACTCTGTTATACTAGCAGTTATAGGTAGGTATATACTCTGTTATGCTAGCTGTTATAGGTAGGTATATACTATGATATACTAGCAGTTATAGGTAGGTATAGCCTATGTTATACTAGCAGTCATAGGTATGTATGGACTATTTTATACTAGCGGTTATAGGTAGGTATATACTTTATTATCCTAGCAGTTATATGTAGGTATATACTCTGTTTTACTAGCACTTATAGGTAGGTATAGACTATGTTATACTAGCAGATATAGGTAGGTATATACTCTGTTTTACTAGCAGTTATAGAAAGGTATAGACTATGTTATACTAGCAGTTATAGGTAGGTATTGCCTATGTAATAATAGAGGTTATAGGTAGGTATAGACTATATTATACTAGCAGTCATAGGTAAGTATAGACTATGTTATGCTAGCAGTTATAGGTAGGTATATACTCTGTTATACTAGCAGTTATAGATATGTATAGACTATGTTATACTAGCGGTTATAGGTAGATATATACTCTGTTATACTAGCAGTTATAGGTAGGTATAGAATATGTTATACTAGCAGTTATAAGTAGGTATATACTATGTTATACTAGCAGATATTGGTAGGTATATACTCTGTTATACTAGCAGTTATAGGTAGGTATATACTATGTTATACTAGCAGTTATATATATGTATATACTCTGTTATACTAGCAGTTACAGGTAAGCATAGACTATGTTATACTAGCAGGTATAGGTAGGTATAGAGTCTGTTATACTAGCAGTTATAGGTAGGTATTGACTTTGTTATACTAGAAGATATAGGTAGGTATATACTCTGTTTTACTAGCAGTTATATATAAGTATAGACTATGTTATACTAGCAGTTATAGGTATGTATAGACTATGTTATAATAGAGGTTTAAGGTAACTATATACTATGTTATACTAGCAGTTATAGGTAGGTATATACTTTGCTATGCTAGCAGTTATAGGTAGGTATATACTATGTTATACAAGCAGTTAAAGGTAGGTATATAGTCTGTTATACTAGCAGTAATAGGTAGGTATATACTCTGTTATACTAGCAGTTATAGGTAGGTATATACTATACTCTGTTATACTAGCAGTTATAGATATGTATAGACTATGTTATACTAGCAATTATAGGTAGGTATATACCTTGATTTACTAGCAGTTATAGGTAGGTATAGACTATGTTATACTAGCAGTTATAGGTAGGTATATACTATGTTATAATAGCAGTTATAGGTAGGTATAATCTATGTTATACTAGCAGCTATAGTTAGGTATGGACTATGTTATACTAGCGGTTATAGGTAGGTATATCCTCAGTTATACTAGCAGTTATAGGTAGGTATATACTATGCTATACTAGCAGTTATAGGTATGTATAGACTCAGTTATACTAGCAGTAATAGGTAGGTATATACTCTTTTATATTAGCAGTTATAGACATGTATAGACTATGTTATACTATCAGTAATAGGTAGGTATATACTATGTTATAATTGCGGTTATAGGTAGGTATAGTCTATGTTATACTAGCAGTTATAGGTATGTATTGACTATGTTATACTAGCGGTTATTGTTAGATATAGACTATGCTATACTAGCAGTTCTAGTTAGGTATAGACTATGTAATAATAGCGGTTATAGGTAGGTATAGACTATGCTATACTAGCAGTTATAGGTAGGTATGGACTATGTTATACTAGCTGTTATAGGTAGGTATATACTATGTTATACTAGCAGTTATAGATAGGTATAGACTATGTTATACTAGCAGTTATAGGTAGGTTTATATTATTTTATACTAGCAGTTATAGGTAGGTATAGACTATATTATACTAGCAGTCATAGGTATGTATAGACTATGTTATACTAGCAGTTATAGGTAGGTATAGAATATGTTATACTAGCAGTTATAGGTAGGTATAGACTGTGTTATACTAGCAGTTATAGGTAGGTATACACGATGTTATACCAGCTGTTAGTGGTAGGTATATACTCTGTTATACTAGCAGTTATAGGTAGGCATATACTATGTTATAATAGCAGTTATAGGTAGGTATAATCTATGTTATACTAGCAGTTATAGGTAGGTATGGACTATGTTATACTAGCGGTTATAGGTAGGTATATACTCAGTTATACTAGCAGTTATAGGTAGGTATATACTATGTTATACTAGCAGTTATAGGTAGGTATAGACTCAGTTATACTAGCAGTAATAGGTAGGTATATACTCTGTTATACTAGCAGTTATTGACATGTATAGACTATGTTATACTATCAGTAATAGGTAGGTATATACTATGTTATAATTGCGGTTATAGGTAGGTATAGTCTATGTTATACTAGCAGTTATAGGTATGTATTGACTATGTTATACTAGCGGTTATTGTTACGTATAGACTATGCTATACTAGCAGTTCTAGTTAGGTATAGACTATGTAATAATAGCGGTTATAGGTAGGTATAGACTATGCTATACTAGCAGTTATAGGTAGGTATGGACTATGTTATAATAGCTGTTATAGGTAGGTATATACTATGTTATACTAGCAGTTATAGATAGGTATAGACTCTGTTATACTAGCAGTTATAGGTAGGTTTATATTCTTTTATACTAGCAGTTATAGGTAGGTATAGACTATATTATACTAGCAGTTATAGGTATGTACAGACTATGTTATAATAGCGGTTATAGGTAGGTATAGACTATGCTATACTAGCAGTTATAGGTATGTATGGACTATGTTATACTAGCGGATATAGGTAGGTATATATTCTGTTATACTAGCAGTTATAGGTAGGTATTGACTATGTTATACTAGCGGTTATAGGTAGGTATATACTCTGTTATACTAGCAGTTATATATAGGTATAGACTATGTTATACTAGCAGTTATAGGTAGGTATAGAATATGTTATACTAGCAGTTATAGGTAGGTATCGACTCTGTTATACTAGCAGTTATTGGTAGGTATACACGATGTTATACCAGCTGTTAGAGGTAGGTATATACTCTGTTATACTAGCAGTTATAAGTAGGTATATACTATGTTATACTAGCAGATATTGGTAGGTATATACTCTGTTATACTAGCAGTTATAGGTAGGTATATACTATGTTATACTAGCAGATATTGGTAGGTATATACTCTGTTATGCTAGCAGTTATAGGTAGGTATATACTCTGTTATATTAGCAGTTATATATATGTATATACTCTGTTATACTAGCAGTTATAGGTAAGCATAGACTATGTTATACTAGCAGGAATAGGTACTTATAGAGTCTGTTATACTAGCAGTTATAGGTAGGTATTGACTTTGTTATACTAGAAGATATAGGTAGGTATATACTCTGTTTTACTAGCAGTTATATATAAGTATAGACTATGTTATACTAGCAGTTATAGGTAGGTATAGACTATGTTATAATAGAGGTTTAAGGTAACTATATACTATGTTATACTAGCAGTTATAGGTAGGTATATACTTTGCTATGCTAGCAGTTATAGGTAGGTATATACTCTATTATACTAGCAGTTATAGGTAGGTATAGAGTCTGTTATACTAGCAGTAATAGGTAGGTATATACTCTGTTATACTAGCAGTTATAGGTAGGTATATACTATATTCTGTTATACTATCAGTTATAGATATGTATAGACTATGTTATACTAGCAATTATAGGTAGGTATATACTCTGATTTACTAGCAGTTATAGGTAGGTATAGACTATGTTATACTAGCAGTTATAGGTAGGTATATACTATGTTATAATAGCAGTTATAGGTAGGTATAATCTATGTTATACTAGCGGTTATATGTAGGTATATACTCAGTTATGCTAGCAGTTATAGGTAGGTATATACTATGTTATACTAGCAGTTTTAGGTAGGTATAGACTCAGTTATACTAGCAGTAATAGGTAGGTATATACTCTGTTATACTAGCAGTTATTGACATGTTTAGACTATGTTATACTATCAGTAATAGGTAGGTATATACTATGTTATAATTGCGGTTATAGGTAGGTATAGTCTATGTTAGACTAGCAGTTATAGGTATGTATTGACTATGTTATACTAGCGGTTATTGTTAGGTATAGACTATGCTATACTAGCAGTTCTAGTTAGGTATAGACTATGTAATAATAGCGGTTATAGGTAGGTATAGACTATGCTATACTAGCAGTTATAGGGAGGTATGGACTATGTTATACCAGCTGTTAGCGGTAAGTATATACTCTGTTATACTAGCAGTTATAGGTAGGTATATACTATTTTATACTAGCAGATATTGGTATGTATATACTCTGTTATACTAGCAGTTATAGGTAGGTATATACTATGTTATACTAGCAGATATTGGTAGGTATATACTCTGTTATACTAGCAGTTATTGGTAGGTATATACTATGTTATACTAGCAGATATTAGTAGGTATATACTCTGTTATGCTAGCAGTTATAGGTAGGTATATACTCTGTTATACTAGCAGTTATATATATGTATATACTCTGTTATACTAGCAGTTATAGGTAAGCATAGACTATGTTATACTAGCAGGTATATGTAGCTATAGAGTCTGTTATACTAGCAGTTATAGGTAGGTATTGACTTTGTTATACTAGAAGATATAGGTAGGTATATACTCTGTTTTACTAGCAGTTATATATAAGTATAGACTATGTTATACTAGCAGATTTAGGTAGGTGTAGACTATGTTATAATAGAGGTTTAAGGTAACTATATACTATGTTATACTAGCAGTTATAGGTAGGTATATTCTTTGCTATGCTAGCAGTTATAGGTAGGTATATACTCTGTTATACTAGCAGTTATAGGTAGGTATACATTATGTTATACTAGCAGTAATAGGTAGGTATATACTCTGTTATACTAGCAGTTATATGTAGGTATATACTATACTCTGTTATACTAGCAGCTATATATATGTATAGACTATGTTATACTAGCAGTTATAGGTAGGCATATACTATGTTATAATAGCAGTTATAGGTAGGTATAATCTATGTTATACTAGCAGTTATAGGTAGGTATGGACTATGTTATACTAGCGGTTATAGGTAGGTATATACTCAGTTATACTAGCAATTATAGGTAGGTATATACTATGTTATACTAGCAGTTATTGACATGTATAGACTATGTTATACTATCAGTAATAGGTAGGTATATACTATGTTATAATTGCGGTTATAGGTAGGTATAGTCTATGTTATACTAGCAGTTATAGGTATGTATTGACTATGTTATACTAGCGGTTATTGTTACGTATAGACTATGCTATACTAGCAGTTCTAGTTAGGTATAGACTATGTAATAATAGCGGTTATAGGTAGGTATGGACTATGTTATACTAGCTGTTATAGGTAGGTATATACTATGTTATAATTGCAGTTATAGGTAGGTTCATATTCTTTTATACTAGCAGTTATAGGTAGGTATAGACTATATTATACTAGCAGTTATAGGTATGTACAGACTATGTTATAATAGCGGTTATAGGTAGGTATAGACTATGCTATACTAGCAGTTATAGGTATGTATGGACTATGTTATACTAGCGGATATAGGTAGGTATATACTCTGTTATACTAGCAGTTATAGGTAGGTATTGACTATGTTATACTAGCGGTTATAGGTTGGTATATACTCTGTTATACTAGCAGTTATATATAGGTATAGACTATGTTATACTAGCAGTTATAGCTAGGTATAGACTATGTTATAATATATGTTATGGGTAAGTATAGACTATGTTATACAAGCGGTTATAGGTAGGTATATACTCTGCTCTGCTAGCAGTTATAGGTAGGTATATACTCTATTATACTAGCAGTTATAGGTATGTATAGATTCTGTTATACTTGCAGTAATAGGTAGGTATATACTCTGTTATACTAGCAGTTATTGATATGTATATACTATGTTATACTAGCAGTTATAGGTAGGTATAGACTCTGTTTTACTAGCAGTTATAGGTAGGTATAGACTATGTTATACTAGCAGTTATAGGTAGGTATTGACTATGTAATAATAGAGGTTATTGGTAGGTATTGAAATATGTTATATTAGCAGTAATAGGTAGGTATAGACTCTGTTATACTAGCTGTTATAGGTAGGTATATACTCTGTTATACTAGCAGTTATAGATATGTATAGACAATGTTATACTAGCAGTTATAGGTAGGTATAAACGATGTTATACTTGCGGTTAGAGGTAGGTATATACTCTGTTATACTAGCAGTGATAGGTAAGTATAGATTATATTATACGTTCTGTTATAGGTAGGCATAGACTATGTTATTCTAGCAGTTATAGGTAGGTATAGACTATGTTATAATAGCGGTTATCGGTAGGTATAGACTATGTCATACTAGCAGATATAGGTAGGTATATACTCTGTTTTACTAGCAGTTATAGATAGGTATTGCCTATGTAATAATAGAGGTTATAGGTAGGTATAGACTATGTTATACTAGCAGTTATAGGTAGGTATAGAATATGTTATACTAGCAGTTATAGGTAGGTATAGACTGTGTTTTACTAGCAGTTATAGTTAGGTATAGAATATGTTATACTAGCAGTTATAGGTAGTTATTGACTATTTAATAATAGAGGTTATAGGTAAGTATTGAAATATGTTATATTAGCAGTAATAGGTAGGTATAGACTCTGTTAGTCTAGCAGTTATAGGTAGGTATATACTCTGTTATACTAGCTGTTATAGATATGTATAGACTATGTTATACTAGCGGTTATAGGTAGGTATAGACTATGTTATACTAGCAGTTATAAGTAGGTATAGACAATGTTATACTAGCAGTTATAGGTAGGTATAAACTATGTTATACCAGCGGTTAGAGGTAGGTATATACTCTGTTATACTAGCAGTGATAGGTAAGTATAGATTACGTTATACTAGCGGTTATAGGTAGGCATAGACTATGTTATCTAGCAGTTATAGGTAGGTATAGACTATGTTATAATAGCGGTTATAGGTAGGTATAGACTATGTTATACTAGCAGTTATAGGTAGGTATGGACTATGTTATACTAGCAGTTATAGGTAGGTATATACTATGTTATAATAGCGGTTATAGGTAGGAATAGACTATGTTATACTAGCAGTTATATGTAGGTATGGACTATGTTATACTAGCGGTTATAGCTAGATATATACTTTGTTATTCTAGCAGTTATAGGTAGGTATATACTCTGTTATACTAGCAGTTATAGGTTGGTATATACTCTGTTATACTAGCAGTTATAGGTAGGTATAGAGTCTGTTATACTAGCAGTAATAGGTAGGTATAGACTATGTTATACTAGCAGTTATAGCTAGGTATAGACTTTGTTATAATAGAGGTTTTAGATAGGTATATACTATGTTATGCTAGCAGTTATGGGTAAGTATATACTATGTTATACTAGCGGTTATAGTTAGGTATATACTCTGCTATGCTAGCAGTTATAGGTAGGTATATACTGTTTTACAAGCAGTTATATATATGTATATACTATGTTATGCTAGCAGTTATAGGTAGGTATATACCCTGATTTACTAGCAGTTATAGGTAGGTATAGACTAGGCTATAATAGCGGTTATAGGTAGGTATAGTCAATGTTATACTAGCAGTTATAGGTAGGTATGGACTATGTTATACTAGCAGTTATAGGTAGGTATATACTATGTTATACTAGCAGTTATAGGTAGGTATATACTCTGTTATACTAGCAGTTATAGCTAGGTATAGACTATGTTATAATAGAGGTTTTATATAGGTATAGACTGTTATACTAGCAGTTATGGGTAAGTATAGACTATGTTATACTAGCGGTTATAGGTAGATATATACTCTGCTATGCTAGCTGTTATAGGTAGGTATATACTCTATTATACTAGCAGTTATAGGTAGGTATAGAATATGTTATACTAGCAGTTATATGTAGGTATAGACTGTGTTATACTAGCAGTTATAGGTAGGTATACACGATGTTATGCCAGCGGTTTGAGGTAGGTGTATACTATGTTATACTAGCAGTTATAGATATGTATAGACTATGTTATACTAGCGGTTATAGGTAGGTATAGACTATGTTATACTAGCAGTTATAAGTAGGCATAGACAATGTTATACTAGCAGTTATAGGTAGGTATAAACGATGTTATACCAGCGGTTAGAGGTAGGTATATACTCTGTTATACTAGCAGTGATAGGTAAGTATAGATTACGTTATAATAGCGGTTATAGGTAGGCATAGACTCTGTTTTACTAACAGTTATAGGTAGGTATAGACTATGTTATACTAGCAGTTATAGGTAGGTATTGACTATGTAATAATAGAGGTTATTGGTAGGTATTGAAATATGTTATATTAGCAGTAATAGGTAGGTATAGACTCTGTTATACTAGCTGTTATAGGTAGGTATATACTCTGTTATACTAGCAGTTATAGATATGTATAGACAATGTTATACTAGCAGTTATAGGTAGGTATAAACGATGTTATACTTGCGGTTAGAGGTAGGTATATACTCTGTTATACTAGCAGTGATAGGTAAGTATAGATTATGTTGTACTAGCGGTTATAGGTAGGCATAGACTATGTTATTCTAGCAGTTATAGGTAGGTATAGACTATGTTATATTAGCGGTTATAGGTAGGTATAGACTATGTCATACTAGCAGATATAGGTAGGTATATACTCTGTTTTACTAGCAGTTATAGATAGGTATTGCCTATGTAATAATAGAGGTTATAGGTAGGTATAGACTATGTTATACTAGCAGTTATAGGTAGGTATAGAATATGTTATCCTAGCAGTTATAGGTAGGTATAGACTGTGTTTTACTAGCAGTTATAGTTAGGTATAGAATATGTTATACTAGCAGTTATAGGTAGTTATTGACTATTTAATAATAGAGGTTATAGGTAAGTATTGAAATATGTTATATTAGCAGTAATAGGTAGGTATAGACTCTGTTAGTCTAGCAGTTATAGGTAGGTATATACTCTGTTATACTAGCTGTTATAGATATGTATAGACTATGTTATACTAGCGGTTATAGGTAGGTATAGACTATGTTATACTAGCAGTTATAAGTAGGTATAGACAATGTTATACTAGCAGTTATAGGTAGGTATAAACTATGTTATACCAGCGGTTAGAGGTAGGTATATACTATGTTATACTAGCAGTGATAGGTAAGTATAGATTACGTTATAATAGCGGTTATAGGTAGGCATAGACTATGTTATACTAGCAGTTATAGGTAGGTATATGCTATGTTATAATAGCGGTTATAGGTAGGTATAGACTTTGTTATAATAGAGGTTTTAGATAGGTATACACTATGTTATGCTAGCAGTTATGGGTAAGTATAGATTATGTTATACTAGCGGTTATAGTTAGGTATATACTCTGCTATGCTAGCAGTTATAGGTAGGTATATACTCTGTTTTACTAGCAGTTATAGATATGTATATACTATGTTATGCTAGCAGTTATAGGTAGGTACATACTCTGATTTACTAGCAGTTATAGGTAGGTATAGACTATGTTATACTAACAGTGATAGGTAAGTATAGATTACGTTATACTAGGGGTTATAGGTAGGCATAGACTATGTTATACTAGCAGTTATAGGTAGGTATAGACTATGTTATAATAGCAGTTATAGGTAGGTATATACTATGTTATACTAGCAGTTATAGGTAGGTATGGACTATGTTATACTAGCGGTTATAGCTATTTATAGACTCTGTTATACTAGCAGTTATAGGTAGGTATATACTCTGTTATACTAGCAGTTATATGTAGGTATATACTCTGTTATACTAGCAGTTATAGATATGTATAGACTATGTTATACTAGCGGCTATAGGTAGGTATAGACTATGTTATACTAGCAGTTATATGTAGGTATAGACAATGTTATACTAGCAGTTATAGGTAGGTATAAACGATGTTATACCAGCGGTTAGTGGTAGGTATATACTCTGTTATACTAGCAGTGATAGGTAAGTATAGATTACCTTATACTAGCGGTTATATGTAGGCATAGACTATGTTATACTAGCAGTTATAGGTAGGTATAGACTATGTTATAATAGCGGTTATAGGTAGGTATAGACTATGTTATACTAGCAGTTATAGGTAGGTATGGACTATGTTATACTAGCGGTTATAGCTAGGTATAGACCATGTTATACTAGCTGTTATAGGTAGGTATATACTCTGTTATACTAGCAGTTATAGGTAGGTATATACTCTGTTATACTAGCAGTTATATATAGGTATAGACTATTTTATACTAGCAGTTATAGGTAGGTATTGACTATGTAATAATAGAGGTTATTGTTAGGTATTGAAATATGTTATACTAGCTGTTATAGGTAGGTTTATACTCTGTTATACTAGCAGTTATTAATATGTATAGACAATGTTATACTAGCAGTTATAGGTAGGTGTAAACGATGTTATACTTGCGGTTAGAGGTAGGTATATACTCTGTTATACTAGCAGTGATAGGTAAGTATAGATTATGTTATACTAGCCGTTATAGGTAGGCATAGACTATGCTATTCTAGCAGTTATAGGTAGGTATATACTCTGTTTTACTAGCAGTTATAGATAGGTATTGCCTATGTAATAATAGAGGTTATAGGTAGGTATAGACTATGTTATACTAGCAGTTATAGGTAGGTATAGAATATGTTATACTAGCAGATATAGGTAGGTATAGACTGTGTTATACTAGCAGTTATAGGTAGGTATGCTCGATGTTATACCAGCGGTTAGAGGTAGGTATATACTCTGTTATACTAGCAGCTATAGGTAGGTATATAATATGTTATACTAGCAGGTATTGGTATGTATATACTCTGTTATATTAGCAGTTATAGGTAGGTATGGACTAGGTTATACTAGCGGTTATATGTAGGTATATACTCAGTTATACTAGCAGTTATAGGTAGGTATACAATCTGCTATACTAGCAATTATAGGTAGGTATATACTCTGTTATACTTGCAGTTGTAGGTAGGTATATATTCTTTTATACTAGCAGTTATAGGTATGTATAGACTATGTTATACTAGCAGTTATATGTAGGTATAGACTATGTTAAACTAGCGGTAATAGTTAGGTATAGAGTATATTGTACTAGCAGTTATAGGTAGGTATAGACTCTGTTATACTAGCAAATATAGGTAGGTATATACTCTGCTATACTAGCAGTTATATATAGGTATAGACTATGTTATACTAGCAGTTATAGCTAGGTATATACTATGTTATAATAGAGGTTTTAGATAGGTATATACTATGTTATTCTAGCAGTTATGGGTAAGTATAGACTATGTTATACTAGCCTGTTACAGGTAGGTATATACTCTGCTATGCTAGCAGTTATATGTAGGTATATACTCTATTATACTAGCAGTTATAGGTATGTATATATTATGTTATACTAGCAGTAATAGGTAGGTATATACTATGTTTTACTAGCAGTTATAGGTAGCTATATACTCTGTTATACTAGCAGTTATTGATATGCATATACTATGTTATACTAGCAGTTATAGGTAGGTATAGACTCTGTTTTACTAGCAGTTATAGTTAGGTATAGAATATGTTATACTAGCAGTTATAGGTAGTTATTGACTATTTAATAATAGAGGTTATAGGTAAGTATTGAAATATGTTATACTAGCAGTAATAGGTAGGTATAGACTCTGTTAGTCTAGCAGTTATAGGTAGGTATATACTCTGTTATACTAGCTGTTATAGATATGTATAGACTATGTTATACTAGCGGTTATAGGTAGGTATAGACTATGTTATACTAGCAGTTATAAGTAGGTATAGACAATGTTATACTAGCAGTTACAGGTAGGTATAAACTATGTTATACCAGCGGTAAGAGGTAGGTATATACTCTGTTATACTAGCAGTGATAGGTAAGGATAGATTACGTTATACTAGCGGTTATAGGTAGGCATAAACTATGTTATACTAGCAGTTATAGGTAGGTATAGACTATGTTATAATAGCGGTTATAGGTAGGTATAGACTATGTTATACTAGCAGTTATAGGTAGGTATGGACTATGTTATACTAGCAGTTATAGGTAGGTATATACTATGTTATAATAGCGGTTACAGGTAGGAATAGACTATGTTATACTAGCAGTTATATGTAGGTATGGACTATGTTATACTAGCGGTTATAGCTAGATATATACTTTGTTATTCTAGCAGTTATAGGTAGGTATATACTCTGTTATACTAGCAGTTATAGGTTGGTATATACTCTGTTATACTAGCAGTTATAGGTAGGTATAGAGTCTGTTATACTAGCAGTAATAGGTAGGTATAGACTATGTTATACTAGCAGTTATAGCTAGGTATAGACTTTGTTATAATAGAGGTTTTAGATAGGTATAGACTATGTTATGCTAGCAGTTATGGGTAAGTATATACTATGTTATACTAGCGGTTATAGTTAGGTATATACTCTGCTATGCTAGCAGTTATAGGTAGGTATATACTGTTTTACTAGCAGTTATATATATGTATATACTATGTTATGCTAGCAGTTATAGGTAGGTATATACCCTGATTTACTAGCAGTTATAGGTAGGTATAGACTAGGCTATAATAGCGGTTATAGGTAGTTATAGTCAATGTTATGCTAGCAGTTATAGGTAGGTATGGACTATGTTATACTAGCAGTTATAGGTAGGTATATACTCTGTTATACTAGCAGTTATAGGTAGGTATATACTCTGTTATACTAGCAGTTATAGCTAGGTATAGACTATGTTATAATAGAGGTTTTAGATAGTTATAGACTGTTATACTAGCAGTTATGTGTAAGTATATACTATGTTATACTAGCGGTTATAGTTAGGTATATACTCTGCTATGCTAGCAGTTATAAGTAGGTATATACTGTTTTACTAGCAGTTATATATATGTATATACTATGTTATGCTAGCAGTTATAGGTAGGTATATACCCTGATTTACTAGCAGTTATAGGTAGGTATAGACTAGGCTATAATAGCGGTTATAGGTAGTTATAGTCAATGTTATGCTAGCAGTTATAGGTAGGTATGGACTATGTTATACTAGCAGTTATAGGTAGGTATATACTCTGTTATACTAGCAGTTATAGGTAGGTATATACTCTGTTATACTAGCAGTTATAGCTAGGTATAGACTATGTTATAATAGAGGTTTTAGATAGGTATAGACTGTTATACTAGCAGTTATGTGTAAGTATAGACTATGTTATACTAGCGGTTATAGGTAGGTATATACTCTGCTATGCTAGCTGTTATAGGTAGGTATATACTCTATTATACTAGCAGTTATAGGTATGTATATATTATGTTATACTAGCAGTTATAGGTAGGTATAGAATATGTTATACTAGCAGTTATATGTAGGTATAGACTGTGTTATACTAGCAGT
Source organism: Archivesica marissinica (assembly GCA_014843695.1). NCBI lineage: Eukaryota > Metazoa > Mollusca > Bivalvia > Venerida > Vesicomyidae > Archivesica > Archivesica marissinica. The sequence goes on along the minus strand of JABXNX010000069.1, from coordinate 143,014 downwards.
TATAGGTAGGTATACACGATGTTATACCAGCGGTTAGAGGTAGGTGTATACTATGTTATACTAGCAGTTATAGATATGTATAGACTATGTTATACTAGCGGTTATAGGTAGGTATAGACTATGTTATACTAGCAGTTATAAGTAGGCATAGACAATGTTATACTAGCAGTTATAGGTAGGTATAAACGATGTTATACCAGCGGTTAGAGGTAGATATATACTCTGTTATACTAGCAGTGACAGGTAAGTATAGATTACGTTATAATAGCGGTTATAGGTAGGCATAGACTATGTTATACTAGCAGTTATAGGTAGGTATATACTATGTTATAATAGCGGTTATAGGTAGGTATAGACTTTGTTATAATAGAGGTTTTAGATAGGTATACATTATGTTATGCTAGCAGTTATGGGTAAGTATAGACTATGTTATACTAGCGGTTATAGTTAGGTATATACTCTGCTATGCTAGCAGTTATAGGTAGGTATATACTCTGTTTTACTAGCAGTTATAGATATGTATATACTATGTTATGCTAGCAGTTATAGGTAGGTATATACTCTGATTTACTAGCAGTTATAGGTAGGTATAGACTATGTTATACTAACAGTTATAGGTAGCTATAGACTAGGCTATAATAGCGATTATAGGTTGGTATAGTCTATGTTATACTAGCAGTTATAGGTAGGTATGGACTATGTTATACTAGCGGTTATAGGTAGGTATATACTCTGTTATACTAGCAGTTATAGGTAGGTATATACTCTGTTATACTAACAGTGATAGATAAGTATAGATTATGTTATAATAGCGGTTATAGGTAGGCATAAACTATGTTATACTAGCAGTTATAGGTAGGTATAAACTATGTTATAATAGCGGTTATAGGTAGGTATAGACTATGTTATACTAGCAGGTATAATTAGGTATGGACTTTGTTATACTAGCGGTTATAGCTAGGTATATACTAGGTTATTCTAGCTGTTATAGGTAGGTATATACTCTGATATACTAGCAGTTATAGGTTGGTATTTACTATGTTATGCTAGTAGTTATAGGTAGGTATAGTGTCTGTTATACTAGCAGTAATAGGTAGGTATAGAATATGTTATACTAGCAGTTATTGGTAGGTATATACTCTATTATACTAGCAGTTATAGATATGTATATACTTTGTTATGCTAGCAGTTAAGGTAGGTATATACTCTGATTTACTAGCTGTTATAGGCAGGTATAGACTATGTTATACTAACAGTTATAGGTAGCTATAGACTAGGCTATAATAGCGATTATAGGTTGGTATAGTCTATGTTATACTAGCAGTTATAGGTAGGTATGGACTATGTTATACTAGCGGTTATAGGTAGGTATATACTCTGTTATACTAGCAGTCATAGGTAGGTATATACTCTGTTATACTAGCAGTTATAGGTAGGCATAGAGTCTGTTATACTAGCAGTAATAGGCAGGTATAGATTATGTTATATTAGCAGTTATAGCTATGTATAGACTATGTTATAATAGAGGTTTTAGATAGGTATAGACTATGTTATACTAGCAGTTATGGGTAAGTATAGACTATGTTATACTAGCGGTTATAGTTAGGTATATACTCTGCTATGCTAGCAGTTATAGGTAGGTATATACTCTATTATACTAGGAGTTATAGGTAGGTATAGAGTCTGTTATACTAGCAGTAATAGGTAGGTATATACTCTGTTATACTAGCAGTTATAGGTAGGTATATACTATACTCTGTTAAACTAGCAGTTATAGATATGTATAGACTATGTTATAATAGCAATTATAGGTAGGTATATACTCTGATTTAATAGTAGTTATAGGTAGGTATAGACTATGTTATACTAGCAGTTATAGGTAGGTATATACTATGTTATAATAGCGGTTGTAGGTAGGTATGGACTGTGTTATACTAGCGGTTATAGGTAGGTATATACTATGTTATACTAGCAGTTATAGGTAGGTATATACTCTGTTATACTAGATGTTATATGTAGGTATAGAGTCTGTTATACTAGCAATAATAGGTAGGTATTGACTCTGTTATGCTAGCAGTTATAGGTAGCTATATACTCTGTTATACTAGCAGTTATTGATAGGTATAAACTATGTTATCCTAGCAGTTATAGGTAGGTATATACTCTGTTATACTAGCAGTTATAGGTAGGTATATACTATACTCTGTTATACTAGCAGTTATAGATATGTATAGACTATGTTATACTAGCAATAATAGGTAGGTATATACTCTGATTTACTAGCAGTTATAGGTAGGTATAGACTATGTTATACTAGCAGTTATAGTTAGGTATATACTCTGTAATACTAGCTGTTATAGGTTAGTATAGACTATGTTATACTAGCAGTTATAGGTAGGTATAGAATATGTTATACTAGCAGTTATATGTAGGTATACACTGTGTTATACTAGCAGTTATAGGTAGGTATACACCATGTTATACCAGCGGTTAGAGGTAGGTATATTCTCTGTTATACTAGCAGTTATAGGTAGGTATAGACTATGTTATACTAGCAGATATAGGTAGGTATATACTCTGTTATACTAGCAGTTATAGATAGGTATAGACTATGTTATACTAGCAGTTATAGGTAGGTATTGCCTATGTAATAATAGAGGTTATAGGTAGGTATATACTATTTTATACTAGCAGTCATAGGTAGGTATAGACCATGTTATGCTAGCAGTTATAGGTAGGTATATACTCTGTTATACTAGCAGTTATAGATATGTATCTCGCAGTTATAGATAGGTATAGACTATGTTATACTAGCAGTTATAGGTAGGTATATACTATGTTATACTAGCAGTAATAGGTAGGTATAGACTATGTTATACTAGCAGTTATAGGTAGCTATATACTCAGTTATACTAGCAGTTATTGATATGTATATACTATGTTATACTAGCAGTTATAGGTAGGTATAGACTCTGTTTTACTAGCAGATATAGGTAGTTATAGACTATGTTATACTAGCAGTTATAGGTAGGTATTGACTCTATTATACTAGCAGTTATAGGTAGGTATATACTCTGTTATACTAGCGGTTATATATATGTATAGACTTTGTTGTACTAGTGGTTATAGGTAGGTATAGACTATGTTATACTAGCAGTTATAAGTAGGTATAGACAAAGTTATACTAGCAGTTATAAGTAGGTATAAACGATGTTATACCAGCGGTTAGAGGTAGGTATATACTCTGTTATACTAGCAGTGATAGGTAAGTATAGATTATGTTATACTAGCGGTTATATGTAGGCATAGACTCTGTTATACTAGCAGTTATAGGTAGGTATAGACCATGTTATAATAGCAGTTTTAGGTAGGTATGGACTATGTTATACTAGCAGTTATAGGTAGGTATATACTCTGTTATACTAGCAGTTATAGGTAGGTATATACTCTGTTAAACTAGCAGTTATATATAGGTATAGACTATGCTATACTAGCAGTTATAACTAGGTATAGACTTTGTTATAATAGAGGTTTTAGATAGGTATAGACTATGTTATGCTAGCAGTCATGGGTAAGTATAGACTATGTTATACTAGCGGTTATAGTCAGGTATATACTCTGCTATGCTAGCAGTTATAGGTAGGTATATACTCTGTTTTACTAGCAGTTATAGATATGTATATACTATGTTATGCTAGCAGTTATAGGTAGGTATATACTCTGATTTACTAGCAGTTATAGGTAGGTATAGACTATGTTATACTAACAGTTATAGGTAGCTATAGACTAGGCTATAATAGCGATTATAGGTTGGTATAGTCTATGTTATACTAGCAGTTATAGGTAGGTATGGACTATGTTATACTAGCGGTTATAGGTAGGTATATACTCTGTTATACTAGCAGTTATAGGTAGGTATATACTCTGTTATACTAGCAGTTATAGGTAGGCATAGAGTCTGTTATACTAGCAGTAATAGGCAGGTATAGATTATGTTATACTAGCAGTTATAGCTAGGTATAGACTGTGTTATAATAGAGGTTTTAGATAGGTATATAATATGTTATACTAGCAGTTATGGGTAAGTATAGACTATGTTATACTAGCGGTTATAGTTAGGTATATACTCTGCTATGCTAGCAGTTATAGGTAGGTATATACTATATTATACTAGCAGTTATAGGTACTAGCAGTTATAGGTAGGTATGGACTCTGTTTTACTAGCAGTTATAGGTAGGTATAGACTATGTTATACTAGCAGTTATAAGTAGGTATTGACTATGTAATAATAGAGGTCATAGGTAGGTATTGAAATATGTTATACTAGCAGTAATAGGTAGGTATATACTCTGTTATACTAGCAGTTATAGGTAGGTATATACTATGTTATACTAGCAGTTATAGATATGTATAGACTATGTTATACTAGCGGTTATATGTATGTATAGACTATGTTATACTAGCAGTTATAAGTAGGTATAGACAATGTTATACTAGCAGTTATAGGTAGGTATAAACGATGTTATACTAGCAGTTATAGGTAGGTACATACTATGTTATACTAGCAGTTATAGGTAGGTATAGAGTCTGTTATACTAGCAGTAATAGGTAGGTATATACTCTGTTATACTAGCAGTTATAGGTAGGTATATACTATACTCTGTTATACTAGCAGTTATAGATATGTATAGACTATATTATACTAGCAATTATAGGTAGGTATATACTCTGATTTACTAGTAGTTATAGGTAGGTATAGACTATGTTATACTAGCAGTTATAGGCAGGTATATACTATGTTATAATAGCGGTTATAGGTAGGTATGGACTATGTTATACTAGCGGTTATAGGTAGGTATATACTCTGTTATACTAGCAGTGATAGGTAGGTATATACTATGTCTTATTAGCAGTTATAGGTAGGTATATACTCTGCTATGATAGCACTTATAGGTAGGTATATACTCTGTTATACTAGAAGTTATAGGTAGGTATAGAATCTGTTATACTAGCAATAATAGGTAGGTATTGACTCTGTTATACTAGCGGTTATAGGTAGGTATATACTCTGTTATACTAGCAGTGATAGGTAGGTATATACTATGTCTTATTAGCAGTTATAGGTAGGTATATACTCTGCTATGATAGCACTTATAGGTATGTATATACTCTGTTATACTAGAAGTTATAGGTAGGTATAGAGTCTGTTATAATAGCAATAATAGGTAGGTATTGACTCTGTTATGCTAGCAGTTATAGGTAGCTATATACTCTGTTATACTAGCAGTTATTTATAGGTATAAACTATGTTATCCTAGCAGTTATAGGTAGGTATATACTCTGTTATACTAGCAGTTATAGGTAGGTATATACTATACTCTGTTATACTAGCAGTTATAGATATGTATAGACTATGTTATACTAGCAATAATTGGTAGGTATATACTCTGCTATGATAGCACTTATAGGTAGGTATATACTCTGTTATACTAGAAGTTATAGGTAGGTATAGAGTCTGTTATAATAGCAATAATAGGTAGGTATTGACTCTGTTATGCTAGCAGTTATAGGTAGCTATATACTCTGTTATACTAGCAGTTATTGATAGGTATAAACTATGTTATCCTAGCAGTTATAGGTAGGTATATACTCTGTTATACTAGCAGTTATAGGTAGGTATATACTATACTCTGTTATACTAGCAGTTATAGATATGTATAGACTATGTTATACTAGCAATAATTGGTAGGTATATACTCTGATTTACTAGCAGTTAAAGGTAGGTATAGACTATGTTATACTAGCAGTTATAGGTAGGTATATACTCTGTAATACTAGCTGTTATAGGTTGGTATAGATTATGTTATACTAGCAGTTATAGGTAGGTATAGAATATGTTATACTAGCAGTTATATGTAGGTATAGACTGTGTTATACTAGCAGTTATAGGTAGGTATACACGATGTTATACCAGCGGTTAGAGGTAGGTATATACTCTGTTATATTAGCAGATATAGGTAGGTATATACTCTGTTATACTAGCAGTTATAGATAGGTATAGACTATGTTATACTAGCAGTTATAGGTAGGTATTGCCTATGTAATAATAGAGGTTATAGGTAGGTATATACTATTTTATACTAGCAGTCATAGGTAGGTATAGACTATGTTATGCTAGCAGTTATAGGTAGGTATATACTATGTTATACTAGCAGTTATAGATATGTATCTAGCAGTTATAGGTAGGTATAGACTCTGTTATACTAGCAGTTATAAGTAGGTATATACTATTTATACTACAGTTATATCTAGTATAAACTATGTTATACTAGCAGTTATATGTAGGTATAGACTATGTTATAATAGAGGTTATAGGTAGGTATAAACTATGTTATACTAGCAGTTATTGGTAGGTATAGACTATGTTATACTAGCGGACTTAGGTAGGTATATACTCTGCTATACTGACAGTTACAGGTAGGTATATACTCTGTTATGCTAGCAGTTATAGGTAGGTATATAGTATGTTATACTATCAGTAATAGGTAGCTATAGACACTGTTATACTAGCAGTTATACGTAGGTATGTACTCTGTTTTACCAGCAGTTATAGATATGTATATACTATGTTATACTAGCAGTTATAGGTAGGTATAGACTCTGTTATTCTAGCAGCTATAGGTAGGTATAGAGTTTGGTATGCTAGCAGTTATAGGTAGGTATAGAGTATGTTATACTAGCAGTAATAGATAGTTATAGACACTGTTATACTAGCTGTTATAGGTAGGTATAGAGTATGTTGTACTAAGCAGTTATAGGTAGGTATAGACTCTGTTATACTTGCAGTTATAGGTAGGTATATATTATGTTATACTAGCAGTTATATATAGGTATAAACAATGTCATACTAGCAGTTATAGGTAGGTATAGACTATGTTATACTAGCAGTTATAGGTAGCTATATAGTCTGCTATACTTACAATTATAATTAGGTATATACTCTGTTATATTAGAAGTTATAGATATGTATATACTCTGTTATACTAGCAGTTATATGTAGGTATAGAGTTTGTTATACTAGCAATCATAGGTAAGTATAGATTCGGTTATGCTAGCAGTTATAGGTAGGTATATACTATGTTATACTAGTAGTTATAGGTAGATATAGACTCTGTTATACTAGCAGTTATAGGTAGGTATAGATTCGGTTATACTAGCAGTTATAGTTAGGTATATACTCTCCTATCCTAGCAGTTATATGTAGGTATATACTATGTTATACGAGCAGTTATAGTTAGGTATAGACAATGTTATACTAGCAGTTATAGGTAGGTATAGACTATGTTATAATAGAAGTTATAGGTAGGTATAAACTATGTTATACTAGCAGTTATAGGTAGGTATAGACACTGTTATACTAGCTGTTATAGGTAGGTATCTGTTATGCTAGCAGTTATAGGTAGGTATAGAGTATGTTATGCTAGCAGTTATAGGTAGGTATAGAGTATGTTATACTAGCAGTAATAGGTAGTTATAGACACTGTTATACTAGCTGTTATAGGTAGGTATAGAGTATGTTGTACTAGCAGTTATAGGTAGGTATAGAGTTTGGTATGCTAGCAGTTATAGCTAGGTATAGAGTATGTTATGCTAGCAGTAATAGGTAGGTATAGACTATGTTATACTAGCAGCTATAGGTAGGTATATACTCTGCTATACTAGTAGTTATAGGTAGGTATATATTATGTTATACTAGCAGTTATAGGTAGGTATATACTCTGTTATACTAGCAGTTATAGGTAGGTATAGAGTTTGGTATGCTAGCAGTTATAGGTAGGTATATAGTATGTTATACTAGCAGTAATAGGTAGTTATAGACACTGTTATACTAGAAGTTATAGGTAGGTATAGAGTTTGGTATGCTAGCAGTTATAGGTAGGTATAGAGTATGTTATGCTAGCAGTAATAGGTAGTTATAGACACTGTTATACTAGCTGTTATATGTAGGTATATAGTATGTTGTACTAGCAGTTATAGGTAGGTATAGACTCTGTTATACTTGCAGTCATAGGTAGGTATATATTATGTTATACTAGCAGTTATATATAGGTATAAACTATGTCATACTAGCAGTTATAGGTAGATATATACTCTGCTATACTAGCAATTATAGGTAGGTATATACTCTGTTATACTAGAAGTTATAGATATGTATATACTCTGTTATACTAGCAGTTATAGGTAGGTATAGAGTTTTGTTATACTAGCAATCATAGGTAGGTATAGATTCGGTTATGCTAGCAGTTATAGGTAGGTATATACTATGTTATACTAGTAGTTATAGGTAGATATAGACTCTGTTATACTAGCAGTTATAGGTATGTATATACTTGGTTATCCTAGCAGTTATAGGTAGGTATATACTCTGTTTTACTAGCAGTTATAGGTAGGTATAGACTATGTTATACTAGCAGCTATATGTAGGTATATACTCAGTTATACTAGCAGTTATAGATAGGTATAGACTATGTTATACTAGCAGTTATAGGTAGGTATTGCCTATGTAATAATAGAGGTTATAGGTAGGTATAGACTATTTTATACTAGCAGACATAGGTAGGTATAGACTCTGTTATGCTAGCAGTTATAGGTAGGTATATACTGTGTTATACTAGCAGTTATAGATATGTATAGACTATGTTATACTAGCGGTTATAGGTAGATATATACTCTGTTATACTAGCAGTTATAGGTAGGTATATACTCTGTAATACTAGCTGTTCTAGGTAGGTATAGACTATGTTATACTAGCATTTATAGGTAGGTATAGACTCTGTTATACTAGCAGTTATATGTACGTATAGAGTCTGTTATACTAGCAGTAATATGTAGGTATAGACTCTGTTATACTAGCAGTTATAGGTAGCTATATACTCCGTTATACTAGCAGTTATTGATATGTATATACTATGTTATACTAGCAGTTATAGGTAGGTATAGTCTATGTTATACTAGCAGTTATAGGTAGGTATGGACTATGTTATACTAGCGGTTATAGGTATGTATATACTTGGTTATCCTAGCAGTTATAGATAGGTATATACTCTGTTTTACTAGCAGTTATAGATAGGTATATACTCTGTTATACTAGCAGTTATAGTTAGGTATATACTCTGTTATACTAGCAGTTATAGGTAGGTATAGACTATGTTATACTGGCAGTTATAGGTAGGTATAGACTATGTTATACTAGCGGTTATACGTAGGTATAAACTATGTTATACTAGCAGTTATAGGTAGGTATGGACTATGTTATACTAGCGGTTATAGGTATGTATATACTTGGTTATCCTAGCAGTTATAGGTAGGTATATACTCTGTTTTACTAGCAGTTATAGGTAGGTATAGACTATGTTATACTAGCAGCTATAGGTAGGTATATACTCAGTTATACTAGCAGTTATAGATAGGTATAGACTATGTTATACTAGCAGTTATAGGTAGGTATTGCCTATGTAATAATAGAGGTTATAGGTAGGTATAGACTATTTTATACTAGCAGACATAGGTAGGTATAGACTCTGTTATGCTAGCAGTTATAGGTAGGTATATACTGTGTTATACTAGCAGTTATAGATATGTATAGACTATGTTATACTAGCGGTTATAGGTAGATATATACTCTGTTATACTAGCAGTTATAGGTAGGTATATACTCTGTAATACTAGCTGTTCTAGGTAGGTATAGACTATGTTATACTAGCATTTATAGGTAGGTATAGACTCTGTTATACTAGCAGTTATATGTACGTATAGAGTCTGTTATACTAGCAGTAATATGTAGGTATAGACTCTGTTATACTAGCAGTTATAGGTAGCTATATACTCCGTTATACTAGCAGTTATTGATATGTATATACTATGTTATACTAGCAGTTATAGGTAGGTATATACTCTGTTTTACTAGCAGTTATAGGTAGGTATAGACTATGTTATGCTAGCAGTTATAGGTAGGTATTGACTATTTAATAATAGAGGTTATAGGTAGGTATTGAAATATGTTATACTAGCAGTAATAGGTAGATATAGACTCTGTTATAATAGCAGTTAAAGTTAGGTATATACTCTGTTATACTAGCAGTTATAGATATGTATATACTATGTTATACTAGCAGTTATAGGTAGGTATATACTATGTTATACTAGCAGTTATAGGTAGGTATAGACTCTGATTTACTAGCAGTTATAGGTAGGTATAGACTATGTTATACTAACAGTTATAGGTAGCTATAGACTAGGCTATAATAGCGGTTATAGGTAGGTATAGTCTATGTTATACTAGCAGTTGTAGGTAGGTATGAACTATGTTATACTAGCGGTTATAGGTAGGTATATACGTTGTTATACTAGCAGTTATAGGTAGGTATAGACTCTGTTATATTAGCAGATATAGGTAGGTATATACTCTGTTATACTAGCAGTTATATATAGGTATAGACTATGTTATACTAGCAGTTATAGCTAGGTATAGACTATGTTATAATAGAGGTTTATGTAGGTATAGACTATGTTATACTAGCAGTTATGGGTAAGTATAGACTATGTTATACTAGCGGTTATAGGAAGGTATATACTCTGCTATGCTAGCAGCTATAGGTAGGTATATACTCTATTATACTAGCAGTTATAGGTATGTATTTATTATGTTATACTAGCAGTAATAGGTAGGTATAGACTATGTTATACTAGCAGTTATAGGTAACTATATACTCTGTTATACTAGCAGTTATTGATATGTATATACTATGTTATACTAGCAGTTATAGATAGGTATAGACTCTATTATCCTAGCAGTTATAGGTATTTATCGATTCTGTTATACTAGCAGTAATAGGTAGGTATAGACTATGTTATACTAGCAGTTATAGGTAGCTATATATTATGTTATACTAGCAGTTATTGATATGTCTATACTATGTTATACTAGCAGTTATAGGTAGGTATTGAATCTGTTTTACTAGCAGTTATAGGTAGGTATTGACTATGTAATAATAGAGGTTATAGGTAGGTATTGAAATATGTTATACTATCAGTAATAGATAGGTATACACTCTGTGATACAAGCAGTTATATATATGTATAGACTATGTTATACTAGCGGTAATAGGTAGGTATAGACTATGTTATACTAGCAGTTATAGGTAGATATAAACGATGTTATACCAGCGGTTAGAGGTAGGTATATACTCTGTTATACTGACAGTGATAGGTAAGTATAGATTATGTTATAATAGCGGTTTTAGGTAGGCAAAGACTATGTTATACTAGCAGTTATAGGTAGATATAAACGATGTTATACCAGCGGTTATAGGTAGGTATAGACTCTGTTATACTAGCAGCTATAGGTAGGTATATACTCTGTTATACTAGTAGTTATAGGTAGGTATATACTCTGATTTACTAGCAGTTATAGGTAGGTATAGACTATGTTATACTAGCAGTTATAGGTAGGTATAGACTATGTTATACTAGCAGTTATAGGTAGGTATAGACTATGTTATACTAGCGGTTATAGGTAGGTATAGACTGTGTTATACTAGCAGTTATAGGTAGGTATGGAATATGTTATACTAGCGGTTATAGGTAGGTATATACTTTGTTATCCTAGCAGTTATAGGTAGGTATATACTCTGTTATACTAGCAGTTATAGATATGTATAGACTATGTTATACTAGCAGTTATAGGTAGGTATAGACTATGTTATACTAGCAGTTATAGGTAGGTATAGACTATGTTATACTAGCGGTTATAGGTAGGTATAGACTGTGTTATACTAGCAGTTATAGGTAGGTATGGAATATGTTATACTAGCGGTTATAGGTAGGTATATACTTTGTTATCCTAGCAGTTATAGGTAGGTATATACTCTGTTATACTAGCAGTTATAGATATGTATAGACTATGTTATACTAGCAGTTATAGGTAGGTATTGCCTATGTAATAATAGAGGTATTAGGTAGGTATAGACTATTTTCTACTAGCAGTCATAGTTAGGTATAGACTATGTTATGCTAGCAGTTATAGGTAGGTATATACTCTGTTATACTAGCAGTTATAGATATGTATAGACTATGTTATACTAGCGGTTATAGGTAGATATATACTATGTTATACTAGCAGTTATATGTAGGTATATACTATGTTATAATAGCGGTTATATGTAGGTATAGTCTATGTTATACTAGCAGTTATAGGTAGGTATGGGCTATGTTATACTAGCAGTTATTGATATGTATATACTATGTTATACTAGCAGTTATAGGTAGGTATAGACTCTATTATACTAGTAGTTATAGGTATGTATCAATTCTGTTATACTAGCAGTAATAGATAGGTATAGACTATGTTATACTAGCAGTTATAGGTAGCTATATACTCTGTTATACTAGCAGTTATTGATATTTATATACTATGTTATACTAGCAGTTATAGGTAGGTATAGACTCTGTTTTACTAGCAGTTATAGGTAGGTATAGACTATATTATACTAGCTGTTATAGGTAAGTATTGACTATGTAATAATAGAGGTTATAGGTAGGTATTGAAATATGTTATACTAGCAGTAATAGGTAGGTATAGATTATGTTATACTAGCGGTTATAGGTAGGTATAGACTATGTTATAATAGCGGTTATAGGTAGGTATAGACTATGTTATACTAGCAGTTTTAGGTAGGTATGGACTATGTTATACTAGCGGTTATAGGTAGGTATATACTTAGTTATTCTAGCAGTTATAGGTAGGTATATACTCTGTTATACTAGCAGTTATAGGTAGGTATAGAGTATGTTATACTAGCAGTAATAGGTAGGTATAGACTCTGTTATACTAGCAGTTATAGGTAGGTATATACTCTGTTATACTAGCGGTTATAGGTAGGTATATACTTTGTTATCCTAGCAGTTATAGGTAGGTATATACTCTGTTATACTAGCAGTTATAGATATGTATAGACTATGTTATACTAGCAGTTATAGGTAGGTATAGACTATGTTATACTAGCAGTTATAGGTAGGTATAGACTATGTTATACTAGCGGTTATAGGTAGGTATAGACTGTGTTATACTAGCAGTTATAGGTAGGTATGGAATATGTTATACTAGCGGTTATAGGTAGGTATATACTTTGTTATCCTAGCAGTTATAGGTAGGTATATACTCTGTTTTACTAGCAGTTATAGGTAGGTATAGACTATGTTATACTAGCAGATATAGGTAGCTATATACTCTGTTATACTAGCAGTTATAGATATGTATATACTATGTTATACTAGCAGTTATAGGTAGGTATTGCCTATGTAATAATAGAGGTTTTAGGTAGGTATAGACTATTTTCTACTAGCAGTCATAGTTAGGTATAGACTCTGTTATGCTAGCAGTTATAGGTAGGTATATACTCTGTTATACTAGCAGTTATAGATATGTATAGACTATGTTATACTAGCGGTTATAGGTAGATATATACTATGTTATACTAGCAGTTATATGTAGGTATATACTCTGATTTACTAGCAGTTATAGGTAGGTATAGACTATGTTATACTAACAGTTATAGGTAGTTATAGTCCTGTTCAATAAGTTGTTATCTGCCCCTGATTAATTACTTCCCCTGCGTGCTCTCCACAGGTAAAGATAAAATTAGCATACTGTTAAAATCGTTGGAGAGGAAAAATGGAGGACATAAATAAAGGAAATTATGTTGGAAAAAGTAGAAATTATCGCAGTTCGAATAGACATTATTGTTGTGTGTGCAGTAATTACAGAGGGAAGAGTGTGAATGTTTTATTATTTTCTTAAGTTTGGTTAACTCACTTAACCCTCACCGCTGTCAGTTCTTTCAAGTGAGGAAGTTATCCGTTTAGCATGCAGTGGGTTGGTGGTTCTACTGGGATACCCACAACAATGTCTGGAGGGTCATGTATCAGCTACTTTTTCAATTGGTGGGTCAGTAGTTCAACCCGGATGCAAGAAGCAATGTCAGGAGTGGCATTTATAAACTACTGTTTTAATTGGTGGGTCAGTGGTTCTACCCGGATGCCAGAAACAATGTCTGGAGTGGCATTTATAAACTACTGTTTCAATTGGTGGGTCAGTGGTTCTACCCGGAAGCCAGAAACAATGTCTGGAGTGGCATTTATAAACTACTGTTTCAATTGGTGGGTCAGTAGTTCAACCCGGATGCAAGAAGCAATGTCAGGAGTGGCATTTATAAACTACTGTTTTAATTGGTGGGTCAGTGGGTCTACCCGGATGCCAGAAACAATGTCTGGAGTGGCATTTATAAACTACTGTTTCAATTGGTGAGTCTGTGGTTCTACCCAGATGCCAGAAGCATTGTCTGGAGTGGCATTTATAAACTACTGTTTCAATTGGTGGGTCGGTGGCTCTACTCGCATGTCAGAAACAATGTTGCGAGTGGTGGGGAGTATACTTGGATGCCAGAAACAATATGATATCCGGAGTGGCAGTTGAACTACTGTTGTTATTGGTGGGTCGGTGATTCTACTAGGATTAAAAACATGGAAATAATTAAAGCTAACATCAAATCAAGCTTTGAGTAAAATAGTTTTTAATTAACATTTTCAATGAAATAACACACAAGTTCTGATGAAATACTGAATATGTTAATACATGTATGCATACCTAAGGACAAAAGTTTTGCACAAGTATTTTGTACATGTATATCAGCAATTAAAGTCAATAACATGGATAAAGATTATACTTTAACACACTCGGGAGAATAACATAGTTATAGTATATGTTGTATGTATCGACACAATATTATGTTTTACAAGAAACATAGACGTATTTGCTTCAGTCCATGATCAGGAACATGGCATAACTAATCATTCCCGTGCAAAACTTTTGTCCATGTATACATGTATTTAAAAATAAATGTTTACTTATAATTCACTCGTCCAATAAAAATTGTAACACATAATTACAACATGTTTCGGCTTATCAGACATGCTATTAACCCAGCTAGCATTATGTTCTAATAACCTAGTTATACATTGTAAAGGGCTTGTCCACGTCCCACACGCTCGGAGAACAGTTCTGGGATAACTGCTTCTTTATAAAACGATATCAATTTGGGCAACATTTCATTCCAAACTTGCCCATCAAACGCGATCCTTTCTGTAAAATGTCCTTTCAAAGTCCATACAAAAAAAAAACGCACCACTTCCTACCGGTTAATGCCATTTGGCCCTGTATTTGGTAATAATATGAATGTTTCCTTTTTAATTTAATTTCATCATTGACAATTTCACAGAAGAACTGTTTGTCCTCGCAGGCTTCCTTGGGAGTGATTTGCCTGCATTTGAATGGGCACTTTATTTCCAACAAACCTTGTTTGTCCACACATTGTTGGCAGCATTCAACAATTCCGTCAGGACTGGTTCCCAGGTATGGGTGATCAGGCGAAATCACTAACCCGCTCCCATAAACTTTCAAGTTTGGGTGTGATTTTTGATTCAATTTAATATAGAACCGCCGTGCTGCAGCTTCATGGGTTCTGCCCCAACGTTTTGCTGCAGAATTGAAGGTGTTGTACCCCAATATTGTTTTTAACATGACATCGGGTTGTGTATCGTCCCTTTGTTTGACAATTGTTCCGAAGTTTGAACTCGTCAGTCTGCCCTGTCTGGCTTCTTTCCAAAAATGACTATTGCTTTGTCCCTTTGTATTAGTTTCGATCAATACACAATCACTTTTACTGCATTTCAGGGAATTAAAGTATGATACAAACATATCCTGGCAATTTTTACTCTTCAGATCTACATTATCGTGATACATAAAGTCAACATTGTGGAGCTGGGGTATCTCATTTACCACCTTCTTTTCTGACTCTGGAATTAAGTTGCTATCACTTAAAAGTAAAGCAGCATGTGGTGCACACTTCCTTAATTTTTCAATGAATGAAACAGTATTCAAAGGTTGAACTTTATCATGTTCATGCAATTTGTGAGTTTTAATGTTGATTTCCTTCTCTGACTTGTCTTCAAACTTCAGTTTCTTGAAAACAAGATTCTGTGACTTCTTTGGACTTAGTTTCCATTTACGAGGTTGGTTCCATTTACATTTGGAGGATGTTGGAGCTGTTAGGCCGTCTGCCTGCTTATTGGAGATGTCCACCAAGGCATACAATAGTGCAGCTACGTGGTTGCATGACTCCCCTTCTCTAAAACAAAAGAAAACAGTACTTAAGCATAACATAATAATTTTATTTAACTCTTCGAGTACAATAACAGGACAAAACATTTAGATTAAAATAAAACTTATTTAATTTGTTTCCGTTTACAATGTACACTACATGTAGCTCATTCCAATCAATTTTCGATTTTTTACTTCAATGCGAGATAAATAGAATAACATATGGTTTTTATATTTGCTGATTATTGAGTGGTCCCCGGGTGATTTTCAGGTGCGAGCATGTGGTGCCTCCTGTTTCGGCACCATTAGGGGGACATATGCCTTGGTGCACCATCTGAAAATCTATCGTGCATGTAACAAATCTACACGCTAACCACCATTGGAGATTGGGGGATCCTGTGTTTGATACTCGGTCACGCCACGTACATATATGTAGGTATAGAGTATGTTATACTAGCAGTTATAAGTAGGTATATACTCTGTCATACTAGCAGATATAGGTAGGAATATAATGTTATACTAGCAGTTATAGGTAGGTATAAACTATGTTATACTAGCAGTTATAGGTAGGTATAGACTATGTTATAATAGCGGTTATAGGTAGGTATATTCTATGTTATACTTGCAGTTATAGGTAGATATAGACTATGTTATACGAGCGGTTATAGGTAGGTATATTCGCTGTTATACTAGCAGTTATAGGTATGTATATACTATGTTATACTAGCAGTTATAGGTAGGTATAGCCTATGTTATACTAGCAGTTATAGGTAGGTATAGACTATGTCATAATAGCGGTTATAGGTAGGTATATTCTATGTTATGCTAGCAGTTATAGGTAGATATAGACTATGTTATACTAGCAGTTATAAGTAGGTATATAGGCTGTCATACTAGAAGTTATAGGTAGGTATATACTCTGTTATACTAGCAGTTATAGGTAGGTATAGAGTATGTTATACTAGCAGTTATAAGTAGTTATATACTCTGTCATACTAGCAGTTATACGTAGGTATATACTCTGTTATACAAGCTGTTATAGTTAGGTATAAAGCATGTTATACTAGCAGTAAAAAGGTACGTATAGACTCTGTTATAATAACGGTTATAGGTAGGTATTGAGTCTGTTATACTAGCAGATATAGGTAGCTATATACTCTGTTATACTAGCAGTTATAGGTAGGTATATACTCTGCTATACTAGTAGTTATAGGTAGGTATATATTATGTTATACTAGCAGTTATAGGTTGGTATATACTATGTTATACTAGCAGCTATAGGTAGGTATAGAATATGTTATACTAGCAGTAATAGGTTGGTATAGATTCTGTCATACTAACAGTTATAGGTAGGTATATATTCTGTTATACTAGCCGTTATAGGTAGGTATAGACTATGTTATAATAGCGGTTATAGGTAGGTATAGACTATGTTATACTAGCAATAATAGGTAGATATGGACTATGTTATACTAGCAGTTATAGGTAGGTATATACTATGTTATACTAGCAGTTATATGTAGATATAGAGTATGTTATACTAGCAGTTATAAGTAGGTATATACGCTGTCATACTAGCAGTTATAGGTAGGTATATACTCTGTTATACTAGCAGTTATAGGTAGGTATAGAGTATGTTATACTAGCAGTTATAAGTAGTTATATACTCTGTCATACTAGCAGTTATATGTAAGTATAGACTATGTTATACTAGCTGTTATAGGTAGGTATAGACTCTGTTATAATAGCGGTTATAGGTAGGTATTGAGTCTGTTATACTAGCAGATATAGGTAGCTATATATTCTGTTATACTAGCGGCTATAGGTAGGTATTGACTCTGTTATATTAGCAGATATAGGTAGCTATATACTCTGTTACACTAGCAGTTATAGGTATGTATAGACTATGTTATACTAGCGGTTAGATGTATGTATATACTCTGTTATGCTAGCAGTTATAGGTAGGTATAGACTATGTTATACTAGCAGTTATAGGTAGGTATAGACAATGTTATAATAGCAGTTATAGGTAGGTATATTCTATGTTATACTAGCAGTTATAGGTAGATATATACTATGTTATACTAGCGGTTATAAGTAGGTATATTCTCTGTTATACTAGCAGTTATAGGTAGGTATATACTTTGTTATACTAGCAGTTATAGGTAGGTATAGACTATGTTATACTAGCAGTTATAGGTAGGTATAGACTATGTCATAATAGCGGTTATAGGTAGGTATATTCTATGTTATACTAGCAGTTATAGGTAGATATAGACTATGTTATACTGGCGGTTATAGGTAGGTATATACTCTGTTATACTAGCAGTTATAGGTAGGTATATATTTTGTTATACTAGAAGTTATAGGTAAGTATAGATTATGTTATACTAGCAGTTATAGGTAGGTATATACTCTGTTACACTAACAGTAATAGGTAGGTATATACTATGTTATACTAGGAGTTATAGGTAGGTATATACTCTGTTGTACTAGCAATTATAGGTAGGTATATACTCTGTTATACTAGCAGTTATAGGTAGGTATATACTCTGTTATACTACGAGTTATAGATAGGTATAGAGTTTGTTATACTAGCAGTTATAAGTAGGTATATACGCTGTCATACTAGCAGTTATAGGTAGGTATATACTCTGTTATACTAGCAGTTATAGGTAGGTATAGAGTATGTTATACTAGCAGTTATAAGTAGTTATATACTCTGTCATACTAGCAATTATAGGTAGGTATATACTCTGTTATGCAAGCTGTTATAGGTAGGTATAGAGTATGTTATACTAGCAGTTATAAGTAGTTATAGACTATGGTATACTAGTAGTTATAGGTAGGTATATACTCTGTTACAAGTAGGTATATACTCTGTCATACTAGCAGTTATAGGTAGGTATATACTCTGTTATATATATTATGTTAATATAGCAGTTATAGGTAGGTATAGACTATGTTATACTAGTAGTTATATGTAGATATAGAATACCTTATACTAGCAATTATAGGTAGGTATAGACTCTGTTATACTAGCTGTTATAGGTAGGTATTGAATCTGTTATACTAGCAGATATAGGTAGCTATATACTCTGTTATACTAGCAGTTATATGTAGGTATAGACTATGTTATACTAGCTGTTATAGGTAGGTATAGATTCTGTTATAATAGCGGTTATAGGTAGGTATTGAGTATGTTATACTAGCAGATATAGGGAGCTATATACTCGGTTATACTAGCAGTTATAGGTAGGTATATACTCTTTTATACTACGAGTTATAGATAGGTATAGATTATGTTATACTAGCAGTTATAAGTAGGTATATACGCTGTCATACTAGCAGTTATAGGTAGGTATATACTCTGTTATACTAGCAATTATAGGTAGGTATATACTCTGTTATGCAAGCTGTTATATGTAGGTATAGAGTATGTTATACTAGCAGTTATAAGTAGTTATATACTATATTATACTAGCAGTTATAGGTAGGTATATACTCTGTTACAAGTAGGTATATACTCTGTCATACTAGCAGTTATAGGTAGGTATATACTCTGTTATATATATTATGTTAATATAGCAGTTATAGGTAGGTATAGACTATGTTATACTAGTAGTTATATGTAGATATAAAATACATTATACTAGCAATTATAGGTAGGTATAGACTCTGTTATACTAGATGTTATAGGTAGGTATTGAATCTGTTATACTAGCAGATATAGGTAGCTATATACTCTGTTATACTAGCAGTTATATGTAGGTATAGACTATGTTATACTAGCTTTTTAGGTAGGTATAGATTCTGTTATAATAGCAGTTATAGGTAGGTATTGAGTATGTTATCCTAGCAGATATAGGTAGCTATATACTCTGTTATACTAGCAGCTATAGGTAGGTATTGACTCTGTTATACTAGCAGATATAGGTAGCTATATACTCTGTTACACTAGCAGTTATAGGTATGTATATACTATGTTATACCAGCGGTTAGATGTATGTATATACTCTGTTGTCCAACAGTTATAGTTAGGTATATACTCTGTTATACTAGCAGTTATATGTAGGTATAGAGTATGTTATATTAGCAGTTATAAGTAGGTATATACTCTGTCATACTAGCAGATATAGGTAGGTATAGACTATGTTATAATAGCGGTTATAGGTAGGTATATTATATGTTATACTAGCGGTTATAGGTAGGTAGAAAGTCAGTTATATTAGCAGTAATAGGTAGGTATATATTATGTTATACTAGCAGTTATAGTTAGGAATATACTATGTTATACTAGTAGTTATAAGTAGATATAGACTATGTTATACTAGCAATAATAGGTACGTATTGACTATGTTAAACTAGCAGTTATAGGCAGGTATATACTCTGCTATACTAGTAGTTATAGGTAGGTATATATTATGTTATACTAGCAGTTATTTGTAGATATAGACTATATTATACTAGCAGTTATAGGTAGGTATAGAATTTGTTATACTAGCAGTTATAGGTAGTTATATACTCTGCCATACTAGCAGTTATAGGTAGGTATATACTCTGTTATACTAGCAGTTATAGGTAGGTATAGAGTATGTTATACTAGAAGTCATAGGTAGGTATAGACTTTGTTATACCAGCAGATATAGGTGGGTATATACTATGTTATACTAGAAGTTATTGGTAGGTATAAATTATGTTATGCTAGCAGTTATAGGTAGGTATATACTCTGTTACCCTAACAGTAATAGGTAGGTATATACTATGTTATACTAGGAGTGATAGGTAGGTATATACTCTGTTGTACTAGCAGTTATGTGTAGGTATATACTATGTTATACTAGCAGATATAGGTAGGTATATAATCTATTATACTACCAGTTATAGGTAGATATTGAGTATGTTATACTAGCAGTTATAAGTATTTATATACTCTGTCATACTAGCAGTTATAGGTAGGTATATACTCTGTTATACAAGCTGTTATAGGTAGGTATAGACTATGTTATACTAGCAGTTATAGGTAGGTATAGACTATGTTACAAGTAGGTATATATTCTGTCATACTTGCAGTTATAGGTAGGTATATACTCTGCTATATATATTATGTTAAATTAGCAGTTATAGGAAGGTATAGACTATGTTATACTAGTAGTTATATGTAGATATAGACTACATTATACTAGCAGTTATATGTAAATACAGATTATGTTATACTAGCAGTCATAGCTAGGTATATACTATGTTATACTAGAAGTTATAGGTAGGTATATACTCTGATACATTAACAGTAATAGGTAGGTATATACTATGTTATACTAGGAGTTATAGGTAGGTATATACTCTGTTGTACTAGCAGTTATAGGTAGGTATATACTCTGTTATACTAGCAGTTATTGGTAGGTATATACTCTGTTATACTACCAGTTATAGGTAGGTATAGAGTATGTTATACTAGCAGTTATAAGTAGGTATATACGCTGTCATAATAGCAGTTATATGTAGGTATATACTCTGTTATACTAGCAGTTATAGGTAGGTATAGAGTATGTTATACTAGCAGTTATAAGTAGTTATATACTCTGTCATACTAGCAGTTATAGGTAGGTATATACTATGTTACAAGTAGGTATATACTCCGTCATACTAGCAGTTATAGGTAGGTATATACTCTGTTATATATATTATGTTACACTAGCAGTTATAGGTAGGTTAGACTATGTTATACTAGTAGTTATATGTAGATATATACTTTGTTATACTAGCAGTTATAGGAAGTTATATACTCTGCCATACTAGCAGTTATAGGTAGGTATATACTCTGTGATACTAGCAGTTATAGGTAGGTATAGAGTATGTTATACTAGGAGTCATAGGTAGGTATAGACTTTGTTATACTAGCAGTTATAGGTAGGTATAAACTCTGTTATATTATCGGTTATAGGTAGGTACAGAGTATGTTATACTAGCAGTAACAGGTAGGTATAGATTATGTTATACTAGCAGTTATAGGTAGGTATAGACTATGTTATACTAGTAGTTATAGGTTGGTATAGACTATGTTATACTAGTAGTAATAGGTAGGCATAGACTATGTTATACTAGCAGTTATAGGTAGGTATATACTCTGCTATATTAGTAGTTATAGGTAGGTATATAGTATGTTATACTAGCAGTTATAGGTAGGTATATACTCTGTTATACTAGCAGTTATAGGTTGGTATAGACTATGTTATACTAGTAGTAATAGGTAGGTATAGACTATGTTATACTAGCAGTTATAGGTAGGTATATACTCTGCTATATTAGTAGTTATAAGTAGGTAAATAGTATGTTATAATCGCGGTTATAGGTAGGTATAGACTCTGCTACAAGTAGGTATATACTCTGTCATACTAGCAGTTATAGGTAGGTATATACTCTGTTATATATATTATGTTAAACTAGCAGCTATAGGTAGGTATAGACTATGTTATACTAGCAGTTATATGTAGATATAGACTACATTATACTAGCAGTTATAGGTAGGTATAGATTCTGTTATACTAGCTGTTATAGGTAGTTATATACTCTGCTATACTAGCAGTTATAGGTAGGTATAGATTATGTTATACTAGCAGTTATAGTAGGTACTGATTATGTTATACTAGCAGTTATAGGTAGGTATAGTCTATGTTATACTAGCGGTTAGAGGTAAGTATATACTATGTTATACTAGCAGTTATAGGTAGGTATAGACAAAGCTATACAAGCAGTTATAGGTAGGTATATACTCAGCTATACTCGCAGTTATATAGCAGTTATAGGTAGGCATATAGTCTGTTATACTAGCAGTTATAGGTAGGTATTGACTATGTTATACTAGCAGATATATGTAGGTATAGACTCTGTTATACTAGCAGTTATAGGTAGGTATATACTCTGTTATATATATTATGTTAAACTAGCAGTTATAGGTAGGTTAGACTATGTTATACTAGTAGTTATATGTAGATATAGACTTTGTTATACTAGCAGTTATAGGTAGTTATATACTCTGCCATACTAGCAGTTATAGGTAGGTATATACTCTGTGATACTAGCAGTTATAGGTAGGTATAGAGTATGTTATACTAGGAGTCATAGGTAGGTATAGACTTTGTTATACTAGTAGTTATAGGTAGGTATAAACTCTGTTATATTATCGGTTATAGGTAGATACAGAGTCTGTTATACTAGCAGTAACAGGTAGGTATAGATTATGTTATTCTAGCAGTTATAGATAGGTATAGACTATGTTATACTAGTAGTTATAGGTTGGTATAGACTATGTTATACTAGTAGTAATAGGTAGGTATAGACTATGTTATACTAGCAGTTATAGGTAGGTATATACTCTGCTATATTAGTAGTTATAGGTAGGTATATAGTATGTTATACTAGCAGTTATAGGTAGGTATATACTCTGTTATACTAGCAGTTATAGGTAGGTATAGACTATGTTATAATCGCGGTTATAGGTAGGTATAGACTCTGTTACAAGTAGGTATATACTCTGTCATACTAGCAGTTATAGGTAGGTATATACTCTGTTATATATATTATGTTAAACTAGCAGTTATAGGTAGTATAGACTATGTTATACTAGCAGTTATATGTAGATATAGACTACATTATACTAGCAGTTATAGGTATGTATAGATTCTGTTATACTAGCTGTTATAGGTAGTTATATACTCTGCTATACTAGCAGTTATAGGTAGGTATAGATTATGTTATACTAGCAGTTATAGGTAGGTACTGATTATGTTATACTAGCAGTTATAGGTAGGTATAGTCTATGTTATACTAGCGGTTAGAGGTAAGTATATACTATGTTATACTAGCAGTTATAGGTAGGTATAGACTATGCTATGCAAGCAGTTATAGGTAGGTATATACTCAGATATACTCGCAGTTATATAGCAGTTATAGGTAGGCATATAGTCTGTTATACTAGCAGTTATAGGTAGGTATTGACTATGTTATACTAGAAGTTATAGGTAGGTATATACTCTGATACACTAACAGTAATAGGTTGGTATATACTATGTTATACTAGGAGCTATAGGTAGGTATATACTCTGTTGTACTAGCAGTTATAGGTAGGTATATACTCTGTTATACTAGCAGTTATAGGTAGGTATATACTCTGTTATACTACCAGTTATAGGTAGGTATAGAGTATGATATACTAGCAGTTATAAGTAGGTATATACGCTGTCATAATAGCAGTTATATGTAGGTATATACTCTGTTATACTAGCAGTTATAGGTAGGTATAGAGTATGTTATACTAGCAGTTATAAGTAGTTATATACTCTGTCATACTAGCAGTTATAGGTAGGTATATACTATGTTACAAGTAGGTATATACTCTGTCATACTAGCAGTTATAGGTAGGTATATACTCTGTTATATATATTATGTTAAACTAGCAGTTATAGGTAGGTTAGACTATGTTATACTAGTAGTTATATGTAGATATGGACATTGTTATACTAGCAGTTATAGGTAGTTATATACTCTGCCATACTAGCAGTTATAGGTAGGTATATACTCTGTGATACTAGCAGTTATAGGTAGGTATAGAGTATGTTATACTAGGAGTCATAGGTAGGTATAGACTTTGTTATACTAGCAGTTATAGGTAGGTATAAACTCTGTTATATTATCGGTTATAGGTAGGTACAGAGTCTGTTATACTAGCAGTAACAGGTAGGTATAGATTATGTTATACTAGCAGTTATAGGTAGGTATAGACTATGTTATACTAGCAGTTATAGGTAGGTATAGACTATGTTATACTAGTAGTTATAGGTTGGTATAGACTATGTTATACTAGTAGTAATAGGTAGGTATAGACTATGTTATACTAGCAGTTATAGGTAGGTATATACTCTGCTATATTAGTAGTAATAGGTAGGTATATAGTATGTTATACTAGCAGTTATAGGTAGGTATATACTCTGTTATACTAGCAGTTATAGGTAGGTATAGACTATGTTATAATCGCGGTTATAGGTAGGTATAGACTATGTTACAAGTAGGTATATACTCTGTCATACTAGCAGTTATAGGTAGGTATATACTCTGTTATATATATTATGTTAAACTAGCAGTTATAGGTAGGTATAGACTATGTTATACTAGCAGTTATATGTAGATATAGACTACATTATACTAGCAGTTATAGGTAGGTATAGATTCTGTTATACTAGCTGTTATAGGTAGTTATATACTCTGCTATACTAGCAGTTATAGGTATGTATAGATTATGTTATACTAGCAGTTATAGGTAGGTACTGATTATGTTATACTAGCAGTTATAGGTAGGTATAGTCTATGTTATACTAGCGGTTTGAGGTAAGTATATACTATGTTATACTAGCAGTTATAGGTAGGTATAGACTATGCTATACAAGCAGTTATAGGTAGGTATATACTCAGCTATACTCGCAGTTATATAGCAGTTATAGGTAGGCATATAGTCTGTTATACTAGCAGTTATAGGTAGGTATTGACTATGTTATACTAGCAGATATATGTAGGTATAGACTCTGTTATACTAGCAGTTATAGGTAGGTATATACTCTATTGTACTAGCAGGTATAGGTAGGTATAGAGTATGTTATACTAGCAGTTATATGTAGATATAGACTATGTTATACTAGCAAATATAGGTAGGTATACACTATGTTAGAATATAGGTTATAGGTAGGTATAGACTATGCTATACTAGCGGTTATAGGTAGGTAGAGAGAATGTTATATTAGCAGTAATAGGTAGGTATATATTATGTTATACTAGCAGTTATAGGTAGGCATAGACTATGTTATACTAGTAGTTATAAGTAGATATAGACTATGTTATACTAGCAGGAATAGGTACGTATTGACTATGTTAAACTAGCAGTTATAGGCAGGTATATACTCTGCTATACTAGTAGTTATAGGTAGGTATATATTATGTTATACTAGCAGTTATAGGTAGGTATAGACTATGTTATACTAGTAGTTATTTGTAGATATAGACTATATTATACTAGCAGTTATAGGTAGGTATTGAATTTGTTATACTAGCAGTTATAGGTAGTTATATACTCTGCCATACTAGCAGTTATAGGTAGGTATATACTCTGTTATACTAGCAGTTATAGGTAGGTATAGAGTATGTTATACTAGGAGTCATAGGTAGGTATAGACTTTGTCATACCAGCAGATATAGGTGGGTATATACTATGTTATACTAGCAGTTATTGGTAGGTATATGCTCTATTATACTAGCAGTTATAGGTAGGTATAGATTATGTTATACTAGCAGTTATATGTAGATATAGACTCTGTTATACTAGCAAATATAGGTAGGTATATACTATGTTAGAATAGAGGTTATAGGTAGGTATAGACTATGTTATACTAGCGGTTATAGATAGGTAGAGAGTCTGTTATATTAGCAGTAATAGGTAGGTATATATTATGTTATACTAGCAGTTATAGGTAGGCATAGACTATGTTATACTAGTAGTTATAAGTAGATATAGACTATGTTATACTAGCAGTAATAGGTACGTATTGACTATGTTAAACTAGCAGTTATAGGCAGGTATATACTCTGCTATACTAGTAGTTATAGGTAGGTATATATTATGTTATACTAGTAGTTATTTGTAGATATAGACTATATTATACTAGTATAGGTAGGTATATAATTTGTTATACTAGCAGTTATAGGTAGTTATATACTCTGCCATACTAGCAGTTATAGGTAGGTATATACTCTGTTATACTAGCAGTTATAGGTAGGTATAGAGTATGTTATATTAGGAGTCATAGGTAGGTATAGACTTTGTTATACCAGCAGATATAGGTGGGTATATACTATGTTATATATACAGTTATAGGTAGATATAGACTCTGTTATACTAGCAAATATAGGTAGGTATATACTATGTTATACTAGCGGTTATAGGTAGGTAGAGAGTCAGTTATATTAGCAGTAATAGGTAGGTATATATTATGTTATACTAGCAGTTATAGTTAGGCATAGACTATGTTATACTAGTAGTTATAAGTAGATATAGACTATGTTATACTAGCAATAATAGGTACGTATTGACTATGTTAAACTAGCAGTTATAGGCAGGTATATACTCTGCTATACTAGTAGTTATAGGTAGGTATATATTATGTTATACTAGCAGTTATTTGTAGATATAGACTATATTATACTAGCAGTTATAGGTAGGTATAGAATTTGTTATACTAGCAGTTATAGGTAGTTATATACTCTGCCATACTAGCAGTTATAGGTAGGTATATATTATGTTATACTAGCAGTTATAGGTAGGTATAGACTATGTTATACTAGTAGTTATTTGTAGATATAGACTATATTATACTAGCAGTTATAGGTAGGTATAGAATTTGTTATACTAGCAGTTATAGGTAGTTATATACTCTGCCATACTAGCAGTTATAGGTAGGTATATACTCTGTTATACTAGCAGTTATAGGTAGGTATAGAGTATGTTATACTAGCAGTTATAGGTAGGTATAGACTTTGTTATACCAGCAGATATAGGTAGGTATATACTATGTTATACTAGGAGTCATAGGTAGGTATAGACTTTGTTATACCAGCAGATATAGGTGGGTATATACTATGTTATACTAGCAGTTATAGCTAGGTATAGACTATGTTATACTAGTAGTTATGTGTAGATATAGACTGTATTATACTAGAAGTTATAGGTAGGTATAGAATTTGTTATACTAGCAGTTATAGGTAGTTATATTCTCTGCTATACTAGCAGTTATAGGTAGGTATATACTCTGTTATACTAGCAGTTATAGGTAGGTATAGATTATGTTATACTAGCAGTTATAGGTAGGTATATACTTTGTTATACCAGCAGATATAGGTAGGTATATACTATGTTATACTAGCAGTTATAGGTAGGTATAGACTATGTTATACTAGCGGTTATAGGTAGGTACAGAGTCTGTTATACTAGCAGTAATAGGTAGGTATAGAATATGTTATACTAGCAGTTATGGGTAGATATAGACAATGTTATACTAGCAGTTATAGGTAGATATAGACTATGTTATACTAGCAGTAATAGGTAGGTATAGACAATATTATACTAGCAGTTATAGGTAGGTATATACTCTGCTATACTAGTAGTTATAGGTAGGTATATATTATGTTATACTAGCAGTTATAGGTAGGTATATACTCTGTTATACTAGCAGCTATAGCTAGGTATAGGATATGTTATACTAGCAGTAATAGGTTAGTATAGATTCTGTCATACTAACAGTTATAGGTAGGTATATACTCTGTTATACTAGCAGTTATTGGTAGGTATAGACTACGTTATAATAGCGGTTATAGGTAGGTATATACTATGTTATACTAGCAATAATATGTAGATATGGACTATGTTATACTAGCAGTTATAGGTAGGTATATACTATGTTATAATAGCGGTTATAGGTAGGTATTGAGTCTGTTATACTAGCAGATATAGGTAGCTATATATTCTGTTATACTAGCAGTTATATGTAGGTATAGACTATGTTATACTAGCTATTATAGGTAAGTATAGTCTCTGTTATAATAGCGGTTATAGGTAGGTATTGAGTCTGTTATACTAGCAGATATAGGTAGGTATAGAATATGTTATGCTAGCAGTAATAGGTGTGTATAGATTCTGTCATACTAACAGTTATAGGTAGGTATATACTCTTTCATACTAGCAGTTATAGGTAGGTATATACTCTGTTATACTAGCATTTTTATGTAGGTATATACTCTGTCATACTAGCAGATATAGGTAGGAATATAATGTTATACTAACAGTTATAGTTAGGTATAGACTATGTTATACTAGCAGTTATAGGTAGGTATATACTCTGTTATACTAGCAGCTATAGATAGGTATAGAATATGTTATCCTAGCAGTAATAGGTTGGTATAGATTCTCTCATATTAACAGTTATAGGTAGGTATATACTCTGTTATACTAGCAGTTATAGGTAGGTATAGACTATGTTATAATAGCGGTTATAGGTAGGTATAGACTATGTCATACTAGCAATAATAGGTAGATATGGACTATGTTATACTAGCAGTTATAGGTAGGTATATACTCTGTTATTCTAGCAGTTATAGGTAGGTATAGCGTATGTTATACTAGCAGTTATAAGTAGTTATATACTCTGTCATACTAGCAGTTATAGGTAGGTATATACTCTGTTATACAAGTTGTTATAGGTAGGTATAGAGCATGTTATACTAGCAGTAATAGGTAGGTATAGACTCTGTTATAATAGCGGTTATAGGTAGGTATTGAGTCTGTTATACTAGCAGATATAGGTAGGTATTGAGTCTGTTATACTAGCAGATATAGGTAGCTATATATTCTATTATACTAGCGGCTATAAGTAGGTATTGACTCTGTTACACCAGCGGTTAGATGTATGTATATACTCTGTTGTACTAGCAGTTATAGGTAGGTAAAGAGTATGTTATACTAGCAGTTATAAGTAGTTATATACTCTGTCATACTAGCAGTTATATGTAGGTATATACTCTGTTATACAAAGGTAGGTATAGAGCATGTTATACTAGCAGTAATAGGTAGGTATAGACTCTGTTATAATAGCGGTTATAGGTAGGTATTGAGTATGTTATACTAGCAGATATAGGTAGCTATATACTCTGTTATACTAGTAGTTATATGTATGTATAGACTATGTTATACCAGCGGTTAGATGTATGTATATACTATGTTGTACTAGCAGTTATAGGTAGGTATAGAGTATGTTATACTAGCAGTTATAAGTAGGTATATACTCTGTCATTCTAGCAAATATAGATAGGTATAGACTATGTTATACTATTTGTTATGTGTAGATATAGACTATATTATACTAGCAGTTATAGGTAGATATAGAATTTGTTATTCTAGCAGTTATATGTAGGTATATACTCTGTTATACTAGCAGTTATAGGTTGGTATATAATATGTTATGCTAGCAGTTATAGATATGTATACACTATGTTATACTAGCAGTTATAGGTAGGTATATACTCTGATTTACTAGCAGTTATAGGTAGGTGTAGGCTATGTTATACTAACAGTTATAGGTAGGTATATTCTATGTTATACTTGCGGTTAGAGATAAGTATATACTATGTTATACTACCAGTTATAAGTAGGTATATACGCTGTCATACTAGCAGTTATAGGTAGGTATATACTCTGTTATACTAGCAGTTATAGGTAGGTATATAGTATGTTATACTAGCAGTTACAAGTAGTTATATACTCTGTCATACTAGCAGTTATAGGTAGGTATATACTCTGTTATACTAGCTGTTATAGGTAGTTATATACTATGCTATAGTAGCAGTTATAGGTAGGTATAGATTATGTTATACTAGCAGTTATAGGTAGGTACAGATTATGTTATACTAGCAGTTATTTGTAGGTATAGTCTATTTTATACTAGCGGTTAGAGGAAAGTATATACTATGTTATACTAGCAGTTATAGGTAGGTATATACTCAGCAATACTAGCAGTTATATAGCAGTTATAGGTAGGCATATAGTCTTTTGTACTGGCAGTCATAGGTAGGTATTGACTATGTTATACTAGCTGTTATAGTTAGTTATATACTTTGCTATACTAGCAGTTATAGTTAGGTATAGAGTATGTTATACTAGCAGTTATAAGTAGTTATATACTCTGTCATACTAGCAGTTATAGGTAGGTATATACTCTGTTATACAAGCTGTTATAGGTAGGTATAGACTATGTTATACTAGCAGTTATAGGTAGGTGTAGACTCTGTTACAAGTTGGTATATACTCTGTCCTACTAGCAGTTATAGGGAGGTATATACTCTGTTATATATATTATGTTAAACTAGCAGTTATAGGTAGGTATAGACTATGTTATACTAGTAGTTATATGTAGATATAGACTACATTATACTAGCAGTTATAGGTAGGTAGAGACTATGTTATACTAGCTATTATAGGTAGTTATATACTCTTCTATACTAGCAGTTATAGGTAGGTATAGTCTATGTTATACTTGCGGTTAGAGGTAAGTATATACTATGTTATACTAGCAGTTATATGTAGGTATATACGCTGTCATACTAGCAGTTATATGTAGGTATATACTCTGTTATACTAGCAGTTATAGGTAGGTATATAGTATGTTATACTAGCAGTTATAAGTAGTTATATACTCTGTCATACTAGCAGTTATAGGTAGGTATATACTCTGTTATACTAGCTGTTATAGGTAGTTATATACTCTGCTATACTAGCAGTTATAGGTAGGTATAGATTATGTTATACTAGCAGTTATAGGTAGGTACAGATTATGTTATACTAGCAGTTATAGGTAGGTATAGTCTATTTTATACTAGCGGTTAGAGGTAAGTATATACTATGTTATACTAGCAGTTATAGGTAGGTATATACTCAGCTATACTAGTAGTTATATAGCAGTTATAGGTAGGCATATAGTCTTTTATACTAGCAGTCATAGGTAGGTATTGACTATGTTATATTAGAAGTTATGGGTAAGTATAGATTATGTTATACTAGCTGTTATAGGTAGTTATATACTTTGCTATACTAGCAGTTATAGGTAGGTATAGAGTATGTTATACTAGCAGTTATAAGTAGTTATATACTCTGTCATACTAGCAGTTATAGGTAGGTATAGACTATGTTATACTAGCAGTTATAGGTAGGTGTAGACTCTGTTACAAGTAGGTATATACTCTGTCATACTAGCAGTTATAGGTAGGTATATACTCTGTTATATATATTATGTTAAACTAGCAGATATATGTAGGTATAGACTCTGTTATACTAGCAGTTATAGGTAGGTATATACTCTGTTATACTAGCAGCTATAGGTAAGTATAGAATATGTTATTCTAGCAGTAATAGGTTGGTATAGATTATCTCATATTAACAGTTATAGGTAGGTATATACTCTGTTATACTAGCAGTTATAGGTAGGTATAGAATATGTTATAATAGCGGTTATAGGTAGGTATATACTATGTTATACTAGCAATAATAAGTAGATATGGACTATGTTATACTAGCAGTTATAGGTAGGTATATACTCTGTTATTCTAGCAGTTATAGGTAGGTATAGAGCATGTTATACTAGCAGTAATAGGTAGGTATAGATTCTGTTATAATAGCGGTTATAGGTAGGTATTGATTCTGTTATACTAGCAGATATAGGTAGGTATTGAGTCTGTTATACTAGCAGATATAGGTAGCTATATACTCTATTATACTAGCGGCTATAGGTAGGTATTGACTCTGTTACACCAGCGGTTAGATGTATGTATATACTCTGTTGTACTAGCAGTTATAGGTAGGTATAGAGTATGTTATACTAGCAGTTATAAGTAGTTATATACTCTGTAATACTAGCAGTTATAGGTAGGTATATACTCTGTTATACAAAGGTAGGTATAGAGCATGTTATACTAGCAGTAATAGGTAGGTATAGACTCTGTTATAATAGCGGTTATAGGTAGGTATTGAGTCTGTTATACTAGCAGATATAGGTAGCTATATAGTATGTTATACTAGCAGTTATATGTATGTATAGACTCTGTTATACCAGCGGTTAGATGTATGTATATACTCTGTTGTACTAGCAGTTATAGGTAGGTATAGAGTATGTTATACTAGCAGTTATAAGTAGGTATATACTCTGTCATTCTAGCAGATATAGGTAGGTATAGACTATGTTATACTAGTTGTTATGTGTAGATATAGACTATATTATACTAGCAGTTATAGGTAGATATAGAATTTGTTATACTAGCAGTTATAGGTAGTTATATACTCTGCTATACTAGCAGTTATAGGTAGGTATATACTCTGTTATACTAGCAGTTATAGGTAGGTATAGAGTATGTTATACTAGCAGTTATAGGTAGGTATATACTTTGTTATACTAGCAGATATAGGTAGGTATATACTATGTTATACTAGCAGTTATAGGTAGGTATAGACTCTGTTATACTAGCAGTTATAGGTAGGTACAGAGTCTGTTATACTAGCAGTAATAGGTAGGTATAGATTATGTTATACTAGCAGTTATAGGTAGGTATAGACTATTTTATACTAGCAGTAATAGGTAGGTATATACTATGTTATACTAGCAGTTATAGGTAGGTATATACTCTGTTATACTAGCAGTTATAGGTAGGTATAGAATATGTTATACTAGCAGTAATAGGTAGGTATAGACTCTCTCATACTAACAGTTATAGGTAGGTATATGCTCTGTTATACTAGCAGTTATAGGTAGGTATAGACTATGTTATAATAGCGGTTATAGGTAGGTATAGACTATGTTATACTAGCAATAATAGGTAGATATGTACTATGTTATACTAGCAGTTATAGGTAGGTATATACTCTGTTATACTAGCAGTTATAGGTAGGTATAGAGTATGTTATACTAGCAGTTATAAGTAGGTATATACTCTGTTATACTAGCAGTTATAGGTAGGTATATACTCTGTTATACTAGCAGTTATAGGTAGGTATAGCGCATGTTATACTAGCAGTTATAGGTAGGTATAGATTCTGTTATAATAGCGGTTATAGGTAGGTATTGAGTCTGTTATACTAGCAGATATAGGTAGGTATTGAGTCTGTTATACTAGCAGATATAGGTAGCTATATACTCTGTTATACTAGCAGTTATAGGTAGGTATAGACTCTGTTACACCAGCGGTTAGATGTATGTATATACTCTGTTGTACTAGCAGTTATAGGTAGGTATAGACTATGTTATACTAGCAGTTATAGGTAGGTATATACTCTGTCATACTAGCAGTTATAGGTAGGTATAGACTATGTTATACTAGCTGTTATATGTAGATATAGACTATATTATACTAGCAGTTATAGGTAGATATAGACTATGTTATACTAGCAGTTATAGGTAGTTATATACTCTGCTATACTAGCAGTTATAGGTAGGTATATACTCTGTTATACTAGCAGTTATAGGTAGGTATAGACTATGTTATACTAGCAGTTATAGGTAGGTATAGACTTTGTTATACTAGCAGATATAGGTAGGTATATACTATGTTATACTAGCAGTTATAGATAGGTATAGACTATGTTATACTAGCAGTTATAGGTAGGTATAGACTATGTTATACTAGCAGTTATAGGTAGATATAGACTATGTTATACTAGCAGTTATAGGTAGGTATATACTCTATTATACTAGCAGTTATAGATAGGTATAGACTATGTTATACTAGCAGTTATAGGTAGGTATGGACTATGTTATACTAGCGGTTATAGGTAGGTATATACTATGTTATACTAGCAGTTATAGGTAGGTATATACTCTGTTATACTAGCAGTTATAGATATGTATATACTATGTTATACTAGCAGTTATAGGTAGGTATATACTCTGTTATACTAGCAGTTATAGGTAGGTATAGACTATGTTATACTAGCGGTTATAGGTAGGTATAGACTCTGTTATACTAGCAGTTATAGGTAGGTATATACTATGTTATACTAGCAGTTATAGGTAGGTATAGACTATGTTATACTAGCAGTTATAGGTAGGTATAGACTATGTTATACTAGCAGTTATAGGTAGGTATAGACTATGTTATACTAGCGGTTATAGGTAGGTATATACTCTGTTATACTAGCAGTTATAGGTAGGTATACACTATGTTATACTAGCAGTTATAGGTAGGTATATACTCTGTTATACTAGCAGTAATAGGTAGGTATAGACTATGTTATACTAGCAGTTATAGGTAGGTATAGACTATGTTATACTAGCAGTTATAGGTAGGTATAGACTATGTTATAATAGCGGTTATAGGTAGGTATAGACTATGTTATACTAGCAGTTATAGGTAGGTATATACTATGTTATACTAGCAGTAATAGGTAGGTATAGACTCTGTTATACTAGCAGTAATAGGTAGGTATATACTCTGTTATACTAGCAGTTATAGATATGTATAGACTATGTTATACTAGCAGTTATAGGTAGGTATATACTATGTTATAATAGCGGTTATAGGTAGGTATAATCTATGTTATACTAGCAGTTATAGGTAGGTATAGACTATGTTATACTAGCGGTTATAGGTAGGTATAGACTATGTTATACTAGCAGTTATAGGTAGGTATAGACTATGTTATACTAGCAGTTATAGGTAGGTATAGACTCTGTTATACTAGCAGTTATAGGTAGGTATATATTCTTTTATACTAGCAGTTATAGGTAGGTATAGACTATGCTATACTAGCAGTTATAGGTAGGTATAGACTATGTTATACTAGCAGTTATAGGTAGGTATATACTCTGTTATACTAGCAGTTATAGGTAGGTATAGACTCTGTTATACTAGCAGTTATAGGTAGGTATATACTCTGTTATACTAGCAGTTATAGGTAGGTATATACTCTGTTATACTAGCAGTTATAGGTAGGTATATACTCTGTTATACTAGCAGTTATAGGTAGGTATATACTCTGTTATACTAGCAGTTATAGGTAGGTATATACTATGTTATACTAGCAGTTATAGGTAGGTATAGACTATGTTATAATAGAGGTTATAGGTAGGTATAGACTATGTTATACTAGCAGTTATAGGTAGGTATATACTCTGTTATACTAGCAGTTATAGGTAGGTATAGACTATGTTATACTAGCAGTTATAGGTAGGTATATACTATGTTATAATAGCGGTTATAAGTAGATATAGACTATGTTATACTAGCAGTTATAGGTAGGTATAGACTATGTTATAATAGCGGTTATAGGTAGGTATAGACTATGTTATACTAGCAGTTATAGGTAGGTATGGACTATGTTATAATAGCGGTTAGAGGTAGGTATAACCTATCTTATACTAGCAGTTATAGGTTGGTAAATACTCTGCTATACTAGCAGTTATAGGTAGGTATAGAGTATTTTATACTAGCAGTAATATGTAGGTATATACTCTGTTATACTAGCAGTTATAGATATGTATAGACTATATTATACTAGCAGTTATAGGTAGGTATAGAATCTGATTTACTAGCAGTTATAGGTAGGTATAGACTATGTTATACTAGCAGTTATAGGTAGGTATAGACTATGTTATAATAGCGGTTATTGGTAGGTATAGACTATGTTATACTAGCAGTTATAGGTAGGTATGGACTATGTTATACTAGCAGTTATAGGTAGGTATATACTCTGTTATACTAGCAGTTATAGGTAGGTATATACTATGTTATACTAGCAGTTATAGGTAGGTATATACTCTGTTATACTAGCAGTTATAGGTAGGTATAGACTATGTTATACTAGCAGTTATAGGTAGGTATATACTCTGTTATACTAGCAGTTATAGGTAGGTATATACTATGTTATACTAGCAGTTATAGGTAGGTATATACTATGTTATACTAGCAGTTATAGGTAGGTATAGACTATGTTATACTAGCAGTTATAGGTAGGTATATACTATGTTATACTAGCAGTTATAGGTAGGTATAGACTATGTTATACTAGCAGTTATAGGTATGTATAGACTATGTTATACTAGCAGTTATAGGTAGGTATAGACTATGTTATACTAGCAGTTATAGGTAAGTATAGACTATGTTATACTAGCGGTTATAGGTAGGTATAGACTATGTTATACTAGCAGTTATAGGTAGGTATAGACTATGTTATACTAGCAGTTATAGGTAGGTATATACTATGTTATACTAGCAGTTATAGGTAGGTATAGACTATGTTATACTAGCAGTTATAGGTAGGTATATACTCTTTTATACTAGCAGTTATAGGTAGGTATAGACTATGTTATACTAGCAGTTATAGGTAGGTATAGACTATGTTATAATAGCGGTTATAGGTAGGTATATACTATGTTATACTAGCAGTTATAGGTAGGTATATACTCTGTTATTCTAGCAGTTATAGGTAGGTATAGACTCTGATATACTAGCAGTTATAGGTAGGTATATACTCTGTTATACTAGCAGTTATAGGTAGGTATATACTCTGTTATACTAGCAGTTATAGATAGGTATAGACTATGTTATACTAGCAGTTATAGGTAGGTATATACTCTGTTATACTAGCAGTTATAGGTAGGTATAGACTATGTTATACTAGCAGTTATAGGTAGGTATAGACTATGTTAAACTAGCGGTTATAGGTAGGTATATACTATGTTATACTAGCAGTTATAGGTAGGTATAGACTCTGTTATACTAGCAGTTATAGGTAGGTATATACTCTGTTATACTAGCAGTTATAGGTAGGTATAGACTATGTTATACTAGCAGTTATAGGTAGGTATAGACTTTGTTATACTAGCAGTTATAGGTAGGTATATACTATGTTATACTAGAAGTTATAGGTAGGTATAGACTATGTTATACTAGCAGTTATAGGTAGGTATAGACTATGTTATAATAGCGGTTATAGGTAGGTATATACTATGTTATACTAGCAGTTATAGGTAGGTATAGACTATGTTATACTAGCAGTTATAGGTAGGTATATACTATGTTATAATAGCGGTTATAAGTAGATATAGACTATGTTATACTAGCAGTTATAGGTAGGTATAGACTATGTTTTAATAGCGGTTATAGGTAGGTATAGACTATGTTATACTAGCAGTTATAGGTAGGTATGGACTATGTTATAATAGCGGTTATAGGTAGGTATAACCTATGTTATACTAGCAGTTATAGGTTGGTAAATACTCTGCTATACTAGCAGTTATAGGTAGGTATAGAGTATGTTATACTAGCAGTAATATGTAGGTATATACTCTGTTATACTAGCAGTTATAGATATGTATATACTATATTATACTAGCAGTTATAGGTAGGTATATAATCTGATTTACTAGCAGTTATAGGTAGGTATAGACTATGTTATACTAGCAGTTATAGGTAGGTATAGACTATGTTATAATAGCGGTTATTGGTAGGTATAGACTATGTTATACTAGCAGTAATAGGTAGGTATAGACTCTGTTATACTAGCAGTTATAGGTAGGTATATACTC
Source organism: Archivesica marissinica (assembly GCA_014843695.1). Taxonomy (NCBI): domain Eukaryota; kingdom Metazoa; phylum Mollusca; class Bivalvia; order Venerida; family Vesicomyidae; genus Archivesica; species Archivesica marissinica. Next base: position 104,635 of record JABXNX010000069.1, on the reverse strand, counting down.
TGTTATACTAGCAGTTATAGGTAGGTATAGAATATGTTATACTAGCAGTTATAGGTAGGTATATACTATGTTATAATAGCGGTTATAAGTAGGTATAGACTATGTTATACTAGCAGTTATAGGTAGGTATAGACTCTGTTATACTAGCAGTTATAGGTAGGTATATACTATGTTATACTAGCAGTTATAGGTAGGTATAGACTCTGTTATACTAGCAGTAATAGGTAGGTATATACTCTGTTATAATAGCGGTTATAGGTAGGTATAGACTATGTTATACTAGCAGTTATAGGTATGTATAGACTATGTTATACTAGCGGTTATAGGTAGGTATAGACTCTGTTATACTAGCAGTTATAGGTAGGTATAGACTATGTTATAATAGCGGTTATAGGTAGGTATAGACTATGTTATACTAGCAGTAATAGGTAGGTATGGACTATGTTATACTAGCAGTTATAGGTAGGTATATACTATGTTATACTAGCAGTTATAGATAGATATAGACTCTGTTATACTAGCAGTTATAGGTAGGTATAGACTATGTTATACTAGCAGTTATAGGTAGGTATATACTATGTTATACTAGCAGTTATAGGTAGGTATAGACTCTGCTATACTAGCAGTTATAGGTAGGTATATACTCTGTTATACTAGCAGTTATAGGTAGGTATAGACTCTGATATACTAGCAGTTATAGGTAGGTATATACTATGTTATACTAGCAGTTATAGGTAGGTATATACTCTGTTATACTAGCAGTTATAGATAGGTATAGACTATGTTATACTAGCAGTTATAGGTAGGTATATATTCGTTTATACTAGCAGTTATAGGTAGGTATAGACTATGTTATACTAGCAGTTATAGGTAGGTATAGACTATGTTAAAATAGCGGTAATAGTTAGGTATATAGTATGTTGTACTAGCAGTTATAGGTAGGTATAGACTCTGTTATACTAGCAGTTATAGGTAGGTATATACTCTGTTATACTAGCAGTTATAGGTAGGTATAAACTATGTTATACTAGCAGTTATAGGTAGGTATAGACTTTGTTATACTAGCAGTTATAGGTAGGTATATACTATGTTATACTAGCAGTTATATATAGGTATAGACTATGTTATACTAGCAGTTATAGGTAGGTATAGACTATGTTATAATAGAGGTTAAAGGTAGCTATATACTATGTTATACTAGCACTTATAGGTAGGTATATACTTTGTTATACTAGCAGTTATAGGTAGGTATATACTCTGTTATACTAGCAGTTATAGGTATGTATAGATTCTGTTATACTAGCAGTAATAAGTAGGTATAGACTCTGTTATACTAGCAGTTATAGGTAGGTATATACTCTGTTTTACTAGCATTATAGGTAGGTATAGACTATGTTATACTAGCAGATATATGTAGGTATATACTCTGTTATACTAGCAGTTATAGATAGGTATAGACTAAGTTATACTAGCAGTTATAGGTAGGTATATACTTTGCTATGCTAGCAGTTATAGGTAGGTATATACTCTGTTATAATAGAGGTTTATGTAGGTATATACTCTGTTATTCTTGCAGTTGTAAGTAGGTATAGAGTCTGATATACTTGCAGTTATAGTTAGGTATATACTCTGTTATACTAGCAGATATAGGTATGTAAATACTCTTTTATACTAGCAGTTATAGATAGGTATAGACTATGTTATACTAGCAGTCATAGGTAGGTATATATTCGTTTATACTAGCAGTTATAGGTAGGTATAGACTATGTTATACTAGCAGTTATAGGTAGGTATAGACTATGTTAAAATAGCGGTAATAGTTAGGTATATAGTATGTTGTACTAGCAGTTATAGGTAGGTATAGACTCTGTTATGCTAGCAGTTATAGGTAGGTATATACTCTGTTATACTAGCAGTTATATGTAGGTATAAACTATGTTATACTAGCAGTTATAGGTAGGTATAGACTTTGTTATACTAGCAGATATAGGTAGGTATATACTATGTTATACTAAATGTTATATATAGGTATAGACTATGTTATACTAGCAGTTATAGGTAGGTGTAGACTATGTTATAATAGAGGTTTAAGGTAACTATATACTATGTTATACTAGCACTTATGGGTAGGTATATACTTTGTTATTCTAGCAGTTATAGGTAGGTATATACTCTGTTATACTAGGAGTTATAGGTATGTATAGATTCTGTTATACTAGCAGTAATAAGTAGGTATAGACTCTGTTATACTAGCAGTTATAGGTAGGTATATACTCTGTTTTACTAGCATTATAGGTAGGTATAGACTATGTTATACTAGCAGATATATGTAGGTATATACTCTGTTATACTAGCAGTTATAGATAGGTATAGACTAAGTTATACTAGCAGTTATAGGTAGGTATATACTTTGCTATGCTAGCAGTTATAGGTAGGTATATACTCTGTTATAATAGAGGTTTATGTAGGTATAGACTATGTTATACTAGCAGTTATGGGTAAGTATAGACTATGTTATACTAGCGGTAATAGGTAGGTATATACTCTGCTATGCTAGCAGTTATAGGTAGGTATATACACTATTATACTAGCAGTTATAGGTATGTTTATACTATGTTATACTAGCAATTATAGATATGTATATACACTGTTATACTAGCAGTTATAGGTAGGTATATACTCTGTTTTACTAGCAGTTATAGGTAGGTATAGACTATGTTATAATAGCAGTAAGAGGTAGGTATAGACTAGGTTATAATATCGGTTATAGGTAGGTATAGTCTATGTTATACTAGCAGTTATAGGTAGGTATGGACTATGTTATAATAGCGGTTATAGGTAGATATAGACTATGTTATATTAGCAGTTATAGGTAGGTATGGACTATGTTATACTAGCGGTTATAGGTAGGTATATACTTTGTTATTCTAGCAGTTATAGGTAGGTATATACTCTGTTATACTAGCAGTTATAGGTTGGTATATACTCTGTTATGCTAGTAGTTATAGGTAGGTATAGAGTATGTTATACTAGCAGTAATAGGTAGGTATAGACTATGTTATACTAGCAGTTATAGGTAGGTATATACTCTGTTATACTAGCAGTTATATATATGTATATACTATGTTATGCTAGCAGTTATAGGTAGGTATATACTCTGATTTACTAGCAGTTATAGGTAGGTATAGACTATGTTATACTAACAGTTATAGGTAGCTATATACTAGGCTATAATAGCGGTTATATGTCGGTATAGTCTATGTCATACTAGCAGTTATAGGTAGGTATGGACTATGTTATACTAGCGGTTATAGGTAGGTATATACTATGTTATACTAGCAGTTATAGTTAGGTATATACTATGTTATACTAGCAGATATAGGTAGGTATATACTCTGTTATACTAACAGTTATATATAGGTATAGACTTTGTTATACTAGCAGTTATAGGTAGGTATATACTCTGCTATACTAGCAGTTATAGGTAGGTATATACTCTGTTTTACTAGCAGTTATAGGTAGGTATAGACTATGTTATACTAGCAGTTATAGGTAGGTATGGACTAGGTTATACTAGCGGTTATAGGCAGGTATATACTCTGTTATACTAGCAGTTATAGGTAGGTATATACTCTGCTGTGCTAGCAGTTATGGGTAGGTATATACTCTGTTATACTAGTAGTTATAGGTAGGTATAGATTCTGTTATACTAGCAGTAATAAGTAGGTATAGACTCTGTTATACTAGCAGTTATAGGTAGGTATATTCTCTGTTTTACGAGCAGTTATAGGTAGGTATAGACTATGTTACACTAGCAGATATAGGTAGGTATAAATTTTGTTATACTAGCAGTTATAGATAGGTATAGACTACATTATACTAGCAGTTATAGGTAGGTATATACTTTGCTAAGACCTAGCAGTTATAGGTAGGTATATACTCTGTTTTACTAGCAGTTATAGGTTGGTATATACTCTGTTATGCTAGTAGTTATATGTAGGTATAGAGTCTGTTATACTAGCAGTAATAGGTAGGTATAGACTATGTTATACTAGCAGTTATAGGTAGGTATATACTCTGTTATACTAGCAGTTATATATATGTATATACTATGTTATGCTAGCAGTTATAGGTAGGTATATACTCTGATTTACTAGCAGTTATAGGTAGGTATAGACTATGTTATACTAACAGTTATAGGTAGCTATATACTAGGCTATAATAGCGGTTATATGTCGGTATAGTCTATGTCATACTAGCAGTTATAGGTAGGTATGGACTATGTTATACTAGCGGTTATAGGTAGGTATATACTATGTTATACTAGCAGTTATAGTTAGGTATATACTATGTTATACTAGCAGTTATAGGTAGGTATAAACTTTGTTATACTAGCAGATATAGGTAGGTATATACTCTGTTATACTAACAGTTATATATAGGTATAGATTCTGTTATACTAGCAGTTATAGTTAGGTATATACTCTGCTATACTAGCAGTTATAGGTAGGTATATACTCTGTTTTACTAGCAGTTATAGGTAGGTATAGACTATGTTATACTAGCAGTTATAGGTAGGTATGGACTACGTTATACTAGCGGTTATAGGCAGGTATATACTCTGTTATACTAGCAGTTATAGGTAGGTATATACTCTGTTTTACTAGCAGTTATAGGTAGGTATAGACTATGTTATACTAGCAGTTATAGGTAGGTATATAGTCTGTTATACTAGCAGTTATAGGTAGGTATAGACGTTGTTATGCTTGCAGATATAGGTAGGTATATACTCTGTTATACTAGCAGTTATATATAGGTATAGACTATGTTATACTAGCAGTTATAGGTAGGTATATACTATGTTATCATAGAGGTTTAAGGTAACTATATACTATGTTATACTAGCAGTTATGGGTATGTATAGACTATGTTATACTAGCGGTTATAGGTAGGTATATACTCTGCTGTGCTAGCAGTGATGGGTAGGTATATACTCTGTTATACTAGGAGTTATAGGTAGGTGTAGATTCTGTTATACTAGCAGTAATAAGTAGGTATAGACTCTGTTATACTAGCAGTTATAGGTAGGTATATTCTCTGTTTTACTAGCAGTTATAGGTAGGTATAGACTATGTTACACTAGCAGATATAGGTAGGTATAAACTTTGTTATACTAGCAGTTATAGATAGGTGTAGACTATGTTATAATAGAGGTTTAAGGTAACTATATACTATGTTATACTAGCACTTATGGGTAGGTATATACTTTGTTATTCTAGCAGTTATAGGTAGGTATATACTCTGTTATACTAGGAGTTATAGGTATGTATAGATTCTGTTATACTAGCAGTAATAAGTATGTATAGACTCTGTTATACTAGCAGTTATAGGTAGGTATATACTCTGTTTTACTAGCATTATAGGTAGGTATAGACTATGTTATACTAGCAGATATATGTAGGTATATACTCTGTTATACTAGCAGTTATAGATAGGTATAGACTAAGTTATACTAGCAGTTATAGGTAGGTATATACTTTGACTTGCTAGCAGTTAATAGGTAGGTTATACTCTGTTATAATAAGGTTGTGGTATATACTCTGTTATTCTTGCAGTTGTAAGTAGGTATAGAGTCTGATATACTTGCAGTTATAGTTAGGTATATACTCTGTTATACTAGCAGATATAGGTATGTAAATACTCTTTTATACTAGCAGTTATAGATAGGTATAGACTATGTTATACTAGCAGTCATAGGTAGGTATATATTCGTTTATACTAGCAGTTATAGGTAGGTATAGACTATGTTATACTAGCAGTTATAGGTAGGTATAGACTATGTTAAAATAGCGGTAATAGTTAGGTATATAGTATGTTGTACTAGCAGTTATAGGTAGGTATAGACTCTGTTATGCTAGCAGTTATTGGTAGGTATATACTCTGTTAAACTAGCAGTTATATGTAGGTATAAACTATGTTATACTAGCAGTTATAGGTAGGTATAGACTTTGTTATACTAGCAGATATAGGTAGGTATATACTATGTTATACTAAATGTTATATATAGGTATAGACTATGTTATACTAGCAGTTATAGGTAGGTGTAGACTATGTTATAATAGAGGTTTAAGGTAACTATATACTATGTTATACTAGCACTTATGGGTAGGTATATACTTTGTTATTCTAGCAGTTATAGGTAGGTATATACTCTGTTATACTAGGAGTTATAGGTATGTATAGATTCTGTTATACTAGCAGTAATAAGTAGGTATAGACTCTGTTATACTAGCAGTTATAGGTAGGTATATACTCTGTTTTACTAGCATTATAGGTAGGTATAGACTATGTTATACTAGCAGATATATGTAGGTATATACTCTGTTATACTAGCAGTTATAGATAGGTATAGACTAAGTTATACTAGCAGTTATAGGTAGGTATATACTTTGCTATGCTAGCAGTTATAGGTAGGTATATACTCTGTTATAATAGAGGTTTATGTAGGTATAGACTATGTTATACTAGCAGTTATGGGTAAGTATAGACTATGTTATACTAGCGGTAATAGGTAGGTATATACTCTGCTATGCTAGCAGTTATAGGTAGGTATATACACTATTATACTAGCAGTTATAGGTATGTTTATACTATGTTATACTAGCAATTATAGATATGTATATACACTGTTATACTAGCAGTTATAGGTAGGTATATACTCTGTTTTACTAGCAGTTATAGGTAGGTATAGACTATGTTATAATAGCAGTAAGAGGTAGGTATAGACTAGGTTATAATATCGGTTATAGGTAGGTATAGTCTATGTTATACTAGCAGTTATAGGTAGGTATGGACTATGTTATAATAGCGGTTATAGGTAGATATAGACTATGTTATATTAGCAGTTATAGGTAGGTATGGACTATGTTATATTAGCGGTTATAGGTAGGTATATACTTTGTTATTCTAGCAGTTATAGGTAGGTATATACTCTGTTATACTAGCAGTTATAGGTTGGTATATACACTGTTACGCTAGTAGTTATAGGTAGGTATAGAGTATGTTATACTAGCAGTAATAGGTAGGTATAGACTATGTTATACTAGCAGTTATAGGTAGGTATATACTCTGTTATACTAGCAGTTATATATATGTATATACTATGTTATGCTAGCAGTTATAGGTAGGTATATACTCTGATTTACTAGCAGTTATAGGTAGGTATAGACTATGTTATACTAACAGTTATAGGTAGCTATATACTAGGCTATAATAGCGGTTATATGTCGGTATAGTCTATGTCATACTAGCAGTTATAGGTAGGTATGGATATGTTATACTAGCGGTTATAGGTAGGTATATACTATGTATACTACAGTTATTTAGGTATGTACTATGTTATACTAGCAGATATAGGTAGGTATATAATCTGCTCTACTAAACAGTTATATATAGGTAAAGACTTTGTTATACTAGCAGTTATAGGTAGGTATTACTCTGCTAACTAGCAAGTTATAGGTAGGTCTATACTCTGTTTTACTAGCAGTTATAGGTAGGTATAGACTATGTTATACTAGCAGTTATAGGTAGGTATGGACTAGGTTATCACGGTTATAGGCAGGTATATACTCTGTTATACTAGCAGTTATAGGTAGGTATATACTCTGCTGTGCTAGCAGTTATGGGTAGGTATATACTCTGTTATACTAGTAGTTATAGGTAGGTATAGATTCTGTTATACTAGCAGTAATAAGTAGGTATAGACTCTGTTATACTAGCAGTTATAGGTAGGTATATTCTCTGTTTTACGAGCAGTTATAGGTAGGTATAGACTATGTTACACTAGCAGATATAGGTAGGTATAAATTTTGTTATACTAGCAGTTATAGATAGGTATAGACTACATTATACTAGCAGTTATAGGTAGGTATATACTTTGCTAAGCTAGCAGTTATAGGTAGGTATATACTCTGTTTTACTAGCAGTTATAGGTTGGTATATACTCTGTTATGCTAGTAGTTATATGTAGGTATAGAGTCTGTTATACTAGCAGTAATAGGTAGGTATAGGCTATGTTATACTAGCAGTTATAGGTAGGTATATACTCTGTTATACTAGCAGTTATATATATGTATATACTATGTTATGCTAGCAGTTATAGGTAGGTATATACTCTGATTTACTAGCAGTTATAGGTAGGTATAGACTATGTTATACTAACAGTTATAGGTAGCTATATACTAGGCTATAATAGCGGTTATATGTCGGTATAGTCTATGTCATACTAGCAGTTATAGGTAGGTATGGACTATGTTATACTAGCGGTTATAGGTAGGTATATACTATGTTATACTAGCAGTTATAGTTAGGTATATACTATGTTATACTAGCAGTTATAGGTAGGTATAAACTTTGTTATACTAGCAGATATAGGTAGGTATATACTCTGTTATACTAACAGTTATATATAGGTATAGATTCTGTTATACTAGCAGTTATAGTTAGGTATATACTCTGCTATACTAGCAGTTATAGGTAGGTATATACTCTGTTTTACTAGCAGTTATAGGTAGGTATAGACTATGTTATACTAGCAGTTATAGGTAGGTATGGACTACGTTATACTAGCGGTTATAGGCAGGTATATACTCTGTTATACTAGCAGTTATAGGTAGGTATATACTCTGTTTTACTAGCAGTTATAGGTAGGTATAGACTATGTTATACTAGCAGTTATAGGTAGGTATATAGTCTGTTATACTAGCAGTTATAGGTAGGTATAGACGTTGTTATGCTTGCAGATATAGGTAGGTATATACTCTGTTATACTAGCAGTTATATATAGGTATAGACTATGTTATACTAGCAGTTATAGGTAGGTATATACTATGTTATCATAGAGGTTTAAGGTAACTATATACTATGTTATACTAGCAGTTATGGGTATGTATAGACTATGTTATACTAGCGGTTATAGGTAGGTATATACTCTGCTGTGCTAGCAGTGATGGGTAGGTATATACTATGTTATACTAGGAGTTATAGGTAGGTGTAGATTCTGTTATACTAGCAGTAATAAGTAGGTATAGACTCTGTTATACTAGCAGTTATAGGTAGGTATATTCTCTGTTTTACTAGCAGTTATAGGTAGGTATAGACTATGTTACACTAGCAGATATAGGTAGGTATAAACTTTGTTATACTAGCAGTTATAGATAGGTATAGACTACGTTATATTAGCAGTAATAGGTAGGTATATACTTTGCTATGCTAGCAGTTATAGGTAGGTATATACTGTGTTATACTAGCAGTTATAGGTAGGTATATAGTCTGTTTTACTAGCAGTAATAGGTAGGTATAGACTATGTTATAATAGCAGATATAGGTAGGTATATACTCTGTTATACTAGCAGTTATAGATAGGTATAGACTATGTTATACTAGCAGTTATAAGTAGGTATATACTTTGCTATGCTAGCAGTTATAGGTAGGTATATACTCTGTTATAATAGAGGTTTATGTAGGTATAGACTATGTTATACTAGCAGTTATGGGTAAGTATAGACTATGTTATACTAGCGGTTATAGTAGGTATATACTCTGCTATGCTAGCAGTTATAGGTAGGTATATACTCTATTATACTAGCAGTTATAGGTATTTTATACTATGTTATACTAGCAGTTATAGGTATGTATATACTATGTTATACTAGCAGTTATAGGTAGGTATATACTCTGTTTTACTAGCAGTTATAGGTAGGTATAGACTATGTTATAATAGCATTATAGGTAGGTATAGACTAGGTTATAGTATCGGTTATAGGTAGGTATAGTCTATGTTATACTAGCAGTTATAGGTAGGTATGGACTACGTTATAATAGCGGTTATAGGTAGGTATAGACTATGTTATAATAGCAGTTATAGGTAGGTATGGACTATGTTATACTAGCGGTTATAGGTAGGTATATACTTTGTTATTCCAGCAGTTATAGGTAGATATATACTCTGTTATACTAGCAGTTATAGGTTGGTATATACTCTGTTATGCTAGTAGTTATAGGAATGTATAGAGTCTGTTATACTAGCAGTAATAGGTAGGTATAGACTATGTTATACTATCCGTTATAGGTAGGTATATACTCTGTTTTACTAGCAGTTATAGATAGGTATAGACTAGATTATAATAGCGGTTATAGGTAGGTATAGTCTATGTTATACTAGCAGTTATAGGTAGGTATGGCCTATGTTATACTAGCAGTTATATATATGTATATACTCTGTTATACTAGCAGTTATAGGTAGGTATATACTCTGCTATGATAGCAGTTATAGGTAGGTATATACTCTGTTATACTAGCAGTTATAGGTAGGTATAGAGTATGTTATACTAGCAGTAATAGGTATGTATAGACTCTGTTATACTAGCAGTTATAGGTAGGTATATACTCTGTTATACTAGCAGTTATAGATATGTATATACTCTGTTATACTAGCAGTTATAGGTAGGTATATACTCTGTTTTACAACAGTTATAGGTAGGTATAGACTATGTTATACTAGCAGTAATAGGTAGGTATAGACTATGCTATACTAGCAGTTATAGGTAGGTATAGTCTGTTATACTAGCAGTTATAGGTAGGTATATACTTTGTTATGCTATCAGATATAGGTAGGTATATACTCTGTTTTACTAGCAGTTATAGGTAGGTATAGACTATGTTATACTAGCAGTAATAGGTAGGTATAGACTAGGTTATAATATCGGTTATAGGTAGGTATATTCTATGTTATACTAGCAGTTATAGGTAGGTATGGACTATGTTATACTAGCGGTTATAGGTAGGTATATACTCTGTTATACTAGCAGTTATAGGTAGGTATATACACTGTTTTACTAGCAGTTATAGGTAAGTATATACTCTGATTTACTAGCAGTTATAGGTAGGTATAGACTATGTTATACTAACAGTTATAGGTAGCTATATACTAGGCTATAATAGCGGTTATAGATCGGTGTAGTTTATGTTATACTAGCTGTTATAGGTAGGTATGGACTATGTTATACTAGCGGTTATAGGTAGGTATATACTATGTTATACTAGCAGTTATAGGTAGGTATATACTCTGTTATACTAGCGGTTATAGGTAGGTATAGACTATGTTATATTAGCAGTAATAGGTAGGTATAGACTAGGTTATAATATCGGTTATAGGTAGGTATAATCTATGTTATACTAGCAGTTATAGGTAGGTTTGGACTATGTTATACTAGCGGTTATAGGTAGGTATATACTCTGTTATACTAGCAGTTATAGGTAGGTATATACTCTGTTTTACTAGCAGTTAGAGGTAGGTATATAATATGTTATACTAGCAGTTATAGGTAGGTATAGAGTATGTTATACTATCAGTTATAGGTAGGTATAGACGTTGTTATGCTTTCAGATTTAGGTATGTATATACTCAGTTATACTAGCAGTTATATATAGGTATAGACTATGTTATACTAGCAGTTATAGGTAGGTATATACTATGTTATAATAGAGGTTTAAGGTAACTATATACTATGTTATACTAGCAGTTATGGGTAGGTATAGACTATGTTATACTAGCGGTTATAGGTAGGTATATACTCTGCTGTGCTAGCAGTTATGGGTAGGTATATACTCTGTTATACTAGGAGATATAGGTATGTATAGATTATGTTATGCTAGCAGTAATAAGTAGGTATAGACTCTGTTATACTAGCAGTTATAGGTAGGTATATACTCTGTTTTACTAGCAGTTATAGGTAGGTATAGACTATGTTATACTAGCAGTTATATATAGGTATAGACTATGTTATACTAGCAGTTATAGGTAGGTATATACTCTGTTATACTAGCAGTTATAGATATGTATAAATTATGTTATACTAGCCGTTATAGGTAGGTATATACTCTGTTTTACTAGCAGTTATAGGTAGGTATAGACTATGTTATACCAACAGTTATAGGTAGGTATAGACTAGGTTATAATAGCGGTTATAGGTAGGTATAGTCTATGCTATACTAGCAGTTATATGTAGGTATATATTCTGTTATACTAGCAGTTATAGGTAGGTATATACTCTGTTATTCTTGCAGTTGTAGGTAGGTAAAGAGTCTGATATACTTGCTGTTATAGGTATGTATATACTCTGTTATACTAGCAGATATAGGTAGGTATATAGTCTGTTATACTAGCAGTTATAGATAGGTATAGACTATGTTATACTCGCAGTTATAGGTAGGTATATATTCTTTTATACTAGCAGTTATAGGTAGGTATATACTATGTTATACTAGCAGTTATAGGTAGGTATAGAGTCTGTTATACTAGCAGTTATAGGTAGGTATAGATTATGTTATACTAACAGTTATAGGTAGCTATAGACTAGGCTGTAATAGCGGTTATAGGTAGGTATAGTCTATGTTATACTAGCAGTAATAGGTAGGTATGGACTATGTTATACTAGCGGTTATAGGTAGGTATATACTCTGTTATACTAGCAGTTATAGGTAGTATAGACTCTGTTATACTAGCATATATAGGTAGGTTTATACTCTGTTATACTAGCAGTTATATACAGGTATAGACTATGTTATACTAGCAGTTATAGCAGGTATATCTCTGCTATACTAGCAGTTATAAGTAGGTATATACTCTGTTTTACTAGCAGTTATAGGTAGGTATAGACTATGTTATACTAGCAGTAATAGGTAGGTACAGACTAGGTTATAATATCGGTTATAGGTAGGTATAGTCTATGTTATACTAGCAATTATAGGTAGGTATGGACTATGTTATACTAGCGGTTATAGGTAGGTATAAACTCTGTTATACTAGCAGTTATAGGTAGGTATATACTCTGTTTTACTAGCAGTTATAGGTAGGTATAGACTATGTTATAATAGAGGTTTAAGGTAACTATATACTATGTTATACTAGCAGTTATGGGTAGGTATATACTATGTTATACTAGCGGTTATAGGTAGGTATATACTCTGCTGTGCTAGCAGTTATGGGTAGGTATATACTCTGTTATACTAGGAGTTATAGGTAGGTATAGATTCTGTTATACTAGCAGTAATAAGTAGGTATAGACTCTGTTATACTAGCAGTTATAGGTAGGTATAGACTATTTTATACTAGCAGATAGAGGTAGGTATAAACTTTGTTTTACTAGCAGTTATAGATAGGTATAGACTATGTTATACTAGCAGTTATAGGTAGGTATAAAATTTGCTATGCTAGCAGTTATAGGTAGGTATATACTCTGTTATACTAGCAGTTATAGGTAGGTATAGACTCTGTTATACTAGCATATATAGGTAGGTTTATACTCTGTTATACTAGCAGTTATATACAGGTATAGACTATGTTATACTAGCAGTTATAGCTAGGTATATACTCTGCTATACTAGCAGTTATAAGTAGGTATATACTCTGTTTTACTAGCAGTTATAGGTAGGTATAGACTATGTTATACTAGCAGTAATAGGTAGGTACAGACTAGGTTATAATATCGGTTATAGGTAGGTATAGTCTATGTTATACTAGCAGTTATAGGTAGGTATGGACTATGTTATACTAGCGGTTATAGGTAGGTATAAACTCTGTTATACTAGCAGTTATAGGTAGGTATATACTCTGTTTTACTAGCAGTTATAGGTAGGTATAGACTATGTTATAATAGAGGTTTAAGGTAACTATATACTATGTTATACTAGCAGTTATGGGTAGGTATATACTATGTTATACTAGCGGTTATAGGTAGGTATATACTCTGCTGTGCTAGCAGTTATGGGTAGGTATATACTCTGTTATACTAGGAGTTATAGGTAGGTATAGATTCTGTTATACTAGCAGTAATAAGTAGGTATAGACTCTGTTATACTAGCAGTTATATGTAGGTATATACTCTGTTTTACTAGCAGTTATAGGTAGGTATAGACTATTTATACTAGCAGATAGAGGTAGGTATAAACTTTGTTTTACTAGCAGTTATAGATAGGTATAGACTATGTTATACTAGCAGTTATAGGTAGGTATATAATTTGCTATGCTAGCAGTTATAGGTAGGTATATACTCTGTTATACTAGCAGTTATAGGTAGGTATAGAGTCTGTTTTACTAGCAGTAATAGGTAGGTATAGACTATGTTATGCTAGCAGTTATAGGTAGGTATATACTCTGTTATACTAGCAGTTATAGATATGTATATATTATGTCATACTATCCGTTATAGGTAGGTATATAATGCTTACTCTGTTTTACTAGCAGTTATAAGTAGGTATAGACTATGTTATACCAACAGTTATAGGTAAGTATAGACTAGATTATAATAGCGGATATAGGTAGGTATAGTCTTTGTTATACTAGCAGTTATAGGTAGGTTTGGACTATGTTATACTAGCGGTTATAGGTAGGTATATACTCTGTTATACTAGCAGTTATAGGTATAATATACTCTGTTTTACTAGCAGTTATAGGTAGGTATATACTCTGTTATACTAGCAGTTATAGATATGTATATACTCTGTTATACTAGCAGTTATAGGTAGGTATAGACTATGTTATACTAGCAGTTATATATAGGTATAGACTATGTTAGACTAGCAGTTATAGGTATTTATATACTATGTTATAATAGAGGTTTAAGGTAACTATATACTATGTTATACTAGCGGTTATAGGTAGGTATATACTCTGCTGTGCTAGCAGTTATGGGTAGGTATATATTCTGTTATACTAGGAGTTATAGGTATGTATATATTCTGTTATGCTAGCAGTAATAAGTAGGTATAGCCTATGTTATACTAGCAGTTATAGCTAGGTATATACTCTGCTATACTAGCAGTTATATGTAGGTATATACTCTGTTTTACTAGCAGTTATAGGTAGGTATAGACTAGGTTATAATATCGGTTATAGGTAGGTATAGTCTATGTTATACTAGCAGTTATAGGTAGGTATAAACTATATTATACTAGCAGTTATAGGTAGGTATATACTCTGTTTTATTAGCAGTTATAGGTAGGTACAGACTATGTTATAATAGAGGTTTACGGTAACTATATACTATGTTATACTAGCAGTTATGGGTAGATATAGACTATGTTATACTAGCGGTTATAGGTAGGTATATACTCTGCTGTGCTAGCAGTTATGGGTAGGTATATACTCTGTTATACTAGGAGTTATAGGTAGGTATATATTCTGTTATACTAGCAGTAATAAGTAGGTATAGACTATGTTATACTAGCAGTTATAGGTAGGTATATACTCTGTTTTACTAGCAGTTATAGGTAGGTATAGACTATGTTATACTAGCAGTTATAGGTAGGTATATAATTTGCAATGCTAGCAGTTATAGGTAGGTATATACTCTGTTATATTAGCAGTTATAGGTAGGTATAGAGTCTGTTTTACTAGCAGTAATAGGTAGGTATAGACTATGTTATACTAGCAGTTATAGGTAGGTATATACTCTGTTATACTAGCAGTTATAGATATGTATAAATTATGTTATACTATCCGTTATTGGTAGGTATATAATGCTTACTCTGTTTTACTAGCAGTTATAGGTAGGTATAGACTATGTTATACCAACAGTTATAGGTAGGTATTGACTAGGTTATAATAGCGGTGATAGATAGGTATAGTCTATGCTATACTAGCAGTTATAGGTAGGTATATACTCTGCTATACTAGCAGTTATAGGTAGGTATATAATCTGTTATTCTTGCAGTTGTAGGTAGGTAAAGAGTCTGATATACTTGCTGTTATAGGTATGTATATACTCTGTTATACTAGCAGATATAGGTAGGTATATAGTCTGTTATACTAGCAGTTATAGATATGTATATAGTCTTTTATACTAGCAGTTATAGGTAGGCATAGACTATGTTATACTAGCAGTTATAGGTAGGTATAGAGTCTGTTATACTAGCAGTTATAGGTAGGTATATATTATGTTATACTAACAGTTATAGGTAGCTATAGACTAGGCTGTAATAGCGGTTATAGGTAGGTATAGTCTATGTTATACTAGCAGTAATAGGTAGGTATGGACTATGTTATACTAGCGGTTATAGGTAGGTATATACTCTGTTATACTAGCAGTTATAGGTAGGTATAGACTCTGTTATACTAGCAGATATAGGTAGGTATATACTCTGTTATACTAGCAGTTATATATAGGTATAGACTATGTTATACTAGCAGTTATAGCTGGGTATATACTCTGCTATACTAGCAGTTATAAGTAGGTATATACTCTGTTATACTAACAGTTATATATAGGTATAGACTATGTTATACTAGCAGTTATAGGTAGCTATATACTCTGTTATACTAACAGTTATATATAGGTATAGACTATGTTATACTAGCAGTTATAGGTAGGTGTGGACTATGTTATAATATAGGTTTAATGTAACTCTATACTATGTTATACTAGCACTTATGGGTAGGTATATACTTTGTTATTCTAGCAGTTATAGGTAGGTATATACTCTGTTATACTAGCAGTTATAGGTAGGTATATACTCTGCTATGCTAGCAGTTATAGGTAGGTATATACTCTGTTTTACTAGCAGTTATAGGTAGGTATAGACTATGTTATACCAGCAGTAATAGGTAGGTATAGACTAGGTTATAATATCGGTTATTGGTAGGTATAGTCTATGTTATACTAGCAGTTATAGGTAGGTATGGACTATGTTATACTAGCGGTTATAGGTAGGTATATACTCTGTTATACTAGCAGTTATAGGTAGGTATATACTCTGTTATATTAGCAGTTAGAGGTAGGTATATCCTATGTTATACTAGCAGTTATAGGTAAGTATAGAGTCTGTTATACTAGCAGTTATATGTAGGTATAGACGTTGTTATGCTTGCAGATATAGGTAGGTATATACTCTGTTATACTAGCAGTTATATATAGGTATAGACTATGTTATACTAGCAATTATAGGTAGGTATATACTATGTTATA
Organism: Archivesica marissinica; assembly: GCA_014843695.1. NCBI lineage: Eukaryota > Metazoa > Mollusca > Bivalvia > Venerida > Vesicomyidae > Archivesica > Archivesica marissinica. The sequence goes on along the minus strand of JABXNX010000069.1, from coordinate 87,611 downwards.
ATAGAGGTTTAAGGTAACTATATACTATATTATACTAGCAGTTATGGGTAGGTATATACTCTGCTATGCTAGCAGTTATGGGTAGGTATATAATCTGTTATACCAGCAGTTATAGGTAGGTATATACTCTGCTATACTAGCAGTTATAGGTAGGTATATACTCTGTTATTCTTGCAGTTGTAGGGAGGTAAAGAGTCTGATATACTTGCTGTTATAGGTAGGTATATACTCTGTTATAATAGCAGATACAGGTAGGTATATACTCTGTTATACTAGCAGTTATAGATAGGTATAGACTATGTTATACTCGCAGTTATAGGTATGTATATATTCTTTTATACTAGCAGTTATAGGTAGGTATAGACTATGTTAAACTAGCAGTTATAGGTAGGTATAGAGTATGTTATACTAGCGGTTATAGGTAGGTATAGATTATGTTATACTAACAGTTATAGGTAGCTATAGACTAGGCTGTACTAGCGGTTATAGGTAGGTATAGTCTATGTTATACTAGCAGTAATAGGTAGGTATGGACTATGTTATACTAGCGGTTATAGGTAGGTATATACTCTGTTATACTAGCAGTTATAGGTAAGTATAGACTCTGTTATACTAGCAGTTATATATAGGTATAGACTATGTTATACTAGCAGTTATAGCTAGGTATAGACTATGTTATAATAGAGGTTTATGTAGGTATAGACTATGTTATACTAGCAGTTATGGGTAAGTATAGACTATGTTATACTAGCGGTTATAGGTAGGTATATACGCTGCTATGCTAGCAGTTATAGATAGGTATATACTCTGTTTTACTAGCAGTTATATGTAGGTATAGACTATGTTATAATAGCAGTAATAGGTAGGTATAGACTAGGTTATAATATCGGTTATAGGTAGGTATAGTCTATGTTATACTAGCAGTTATAGGTAGGTATGGACTATGTTATACTAGCGTTTATAGGTAGGTATATACTCTGTTATACTAGCAGTTATATGTAGGTTTATACTCCATTTTACTAGCAGTTATAGGTAGGTATAGACTTTGTTATGCTAGCAGATATAGGTAGGTATATACTCTCTTATACTAGCAGTTATATATAGGTATAGACTATGTTATACTAGCAGTTATAGGTAAGTATATACTATGTTATAATAGAGGTTTAAGGTAACTATATACTATGTTATACTAGCAGTTATGGGTAGGTATATATTCTGTTATTCTAGCAGTTATAGGTAGGTATAGAGTCTGTTTTACTAGCAGTAATAGGTAGGTATAGACTATGTTATACTAGCAGTTATAGGTAGGTATATACTCTGTTATACTAGCAGTTATAGGTAGGTATATACTCTGTTATTCTAGCAGTTATAGGTAGGTATAGAGTCTGTTCTACTAGCAGTAATAGGTAGGTATAGACTATGTTATACTAGCAGTTATAGGTAGGTATATACTCTATTATACTAGCAGTTATAGATATGTATAAATTATGTTATACTAGCCGTTATAGGTAGGTATATACTCTGATTTACTAGCAGTTATAGGTAGGTATAGACTATGTTATACTAACAGTTATAGGTAGCTATTGACTAGCTATAATAGCGGTTATAGGTCGGTATAGTCTATGTTATACTATCAGTTATATGTAGGTATGGACTATGTTATACTAGCGGTTATAGGTAAGTATATACTCTGTTATACTAGCAGTTATAGGTAGGTGTAGACTATGTTATAATTGAGGTTTAAGGTAACTATATACTATGTTATACTAGCACTATGGATAGGTATATACTTTGTTATTCTAGCAGTTATAGGTAGTATATACTCTGCTATGATTGCAGTTATAGGTAGGTATATACTCTGTTATACTAGCAGTTATAGGTAGGTATAGAGTCTGTTATACTAGCAGTAATAGGTAGGTATAGACTCTGTTATACTAGCAGTTATAGGTAAGTATATACTATGTTATACTAGCAGTTATAGGTAGGTATATACTCTGTTATTCTAGCAGTTATAGGTAGGTATAGAGTCTGTTTTACTAGCAGTAATAGGTAGGTATAGACTATGTTATACTAGCAGTTATAGGTAGGTATATACTCTGTTATACTAGCAGTTATAGGTAGGTATATACTCTGTTATTCTAGCAGTTATAGATAGGTATAGAGTCTGTTCTACTAGCAGTAATAGGTAGGTATAGACTATGTTATACTAGCAGTTATAGGTAGGTATATACTCTATTATACTAGCAGTTATAGATATGTATAAATTATGTTATACTAGCCGTTATAGGTAGGTATATACTCTGATTTACTAGCAGTTATAGGTAGGTATAGACTATGTTATACTAACAGTTATAGGTAGCTATTGACTAGGCTATAATAGCGGTTATAGGTCGGTATAGTCTATGTTATACTATCAGTTATATGTAGGTATGGACTATGTTATACTAGCGGTTATAGGTAAGTATATACTCTGTTATACTAGCAGTTATAGGTAGGTGTAGACTATGTTATAATTGAGGTTTAAGGTAACTATATACTATGTTATACTAGCACTTATGGATAGGTATATACTTTGTTATTCTAGCAGTTATAGGTAGTATATACTCTGCTATGATTGCAGTTATAGGTAGGTATATACTCTGTTATACTAGCAGTTATAGGTAGGTATAGAGTCTGTTATACTAGCAGTAATAGGTATGATAGACTCTGTTATACTAGAGGTTAAGGTAACTATATACTATGTTATACTAGCAGTTATGGGTAGGTATATTTCTGTTATTCTAGCAGTATAGGTAGGTATAGATCTGTTTTACTAGCAGTAATAGGAGGTATAGACTGTTATACTAGCAGTTATAGGTAGGTATATACTCTGTTATACTAGCAGTTATAGGTAGGTATATACTCTGTTATTCTAGCAGTTATAGATAGGTATAGAGTCTGTTCTACTAGCAGTAATAGGTAGGTATAGACTATGTTATACTAGCAGTTATAGGTAGGTATATACTCTATTATACTAGCAGTTATAGATATGTATAAATTATGTTATACTAGCCGTTATAGGTAGGTATATACTCTGATTTACTAGCAGTTATAGGTAGGTATAGACTATGTTATACTAACAGTTATAGGTAGCTATTGACTAGGCTATAATAGCGGTTATAGGTCGGTATAGTCTATGTTATACTATCAGTTATATGTAGGTATGGACTATGTTATACTAGCGGTTATAGGTAGGTATATACTCTGTTATACTAGCAGTTATAGGTAAGTATATACTCTGTTATACTAGCAGTTATAGGTAGGTGTAGACTATGTTATAATTGAGGTTTAAGGTAACTATATACTATGTTATACTAGCACTTATGGATAGGTATATACTTTGTTATTCTAGCAGTTATAGGTAGTATATACTCTGCTATGATTGCAGTTATAGGTAGGTATATACTCTGTTATACTAGCAGTTATAGGTAGGTATAGAGTCTGTTATACTAGCAGTAATAGGTATGTATAGACTCTGTTATACTAGAGGTTTAAGGTAACTATATACTATGTTATACTAGCAGTTATGGGTAGGTATATATTCTGTTATTCTAGCAGTTATAGGTAGGTATAGAGTCTGTTTTACTAGCAGTAATAGGTAGGTATAGACTATGTTATACTAGCAGTTATAGGTAGGTATATACTCTGTTATACTAGCAGTTATAGGTAGGTATATACTCTGTTATTCTAGCAGTTATAGATAGGTATAGAGTCTGTTCTACTAGCAGTAATAGGTAGGTATAGACTATGTTATACTAGCAGTTATAGGTAGGTATATACTCTATTATACTAGCAGTTATAGATATGTATAAATTATGTTATACTAGCCGTTATAGGTAGGTATATACTCTGATTTACTAGCAGTTATAGGTAGGTATAGACTATGTTATACTAACAGTTATAGGTAGCTATTGACTAGGCTATAATAGCGGTTATAGGTCGGTATAGTCTATGTTATACTATCAGTTATATGTAGGTATGGACTATGTTATACTAGCGGTTATAGGTAGGTATATACTCTGTTATACTAGCAGTTATAGGTAAGTATATACTCTGTTATACTAGCAGTTATAGGTAGGTGTAGACTATGTTATAATTGAGGTTTAAGGTAACTATATACTATGTTATACTAGCACTTATGGGTAGGTATATACTTTGTTATTCTAGCAGTTATAGGTAGTATATACTCTGCTATGATAGCAGTTATAGGTAGGTATATACTCTGTTATACTAGCAGTTATAGGTAGGTATAGAGTCTGTTATACTAGTAGTAATAGGTATGTATAGACTCTGTTATACTAGAAGTTATAGGTAGGTATATACTCTGTTATACTAGCAGTTATAGATATGTATATACTATGTTATACTAGCAGTTATAGGTAGGTATATACTCTGTTTTACTAGCAGTTATAGGTAAGTATATACTCTGTTATACTAGCAGTTATAGGTAGGTAGAGACTATGTTATACTAGCAGTTATAGGTAGGTATAGAGTTTGTCATACTAGCAGTTATAGGAAGGTATAGACTTTGTTATACTAGCAGATATAGGTAGGTATATACTCTGTTATACTATCAGTTATATATAGGTATAGACTATGTTATACTAGCAGTTATAGGTAGGTGTAGACTATGTTATAATTGAGGTTTAAGGTAACTATATACTATGTTATACTAGCACTTATGGGTAGGTATATACTTTGTTATTCTAGCAGTTATAGGTAGGTATATACTCTGCTATGATAGCAGTTATAGGTAGGTATATACTCTGTTATACTAGCAGTTATAGGTAGGTATATAGTCTGTTATACTAGCAGTAATAGGTATGTATAGACTCTGTTATACTAGCAGTTATAGGTAGGTATATACTCTGTTTTACTAGCAGTTATAGGTAGGTATAGACTATGTTATACTAGCAGTTATAGGTAGGTATATACTCTGTTTTACTATCGGTTATTGGTAGGTATAGATTCTGTTATACTAGCAGTAATAAGTAGCTATAGACTCTGTTATACTAGCAGTTATAGGAAGGTATATACTCTGTTTTACTAGCAGTTATAGGTAGGTATAGACTATGTTATACTAGCAGATATAGGTAGGTATATACTCTGTTATACTAGCAGTTATCGATAGGTATAGACTATTTTATACTAGCAGTTATAGGTAGGTATATACTTTGCTATGCTAGCAGTTATAGGTAGGTATACACTCTGTTATACTAGCAGTTATAGGTAGGTATATACTCTGTTATACTAGCAGTTATCGATAGGTATAGACTATGTTATACTAGCAGTTATAGGTAGGTATATACTTTGCTATGCTAGCAGTTATAGGTAGGTATATACTCTGTTATACTAGCAGTTATAGGTAGGTATTGAGTCTGTTTTACTAGCAGTAATAGGTAGGTATAGACTCTGTTATACTAGCAGTTATAGGTAAGTATATACTCTGTTATACTAGCAGTTATAGATATGTATAAATCATGTTATACTAGCCGTTATATGTAGGTATATACTCTGATTTGCTAGCAGTTATAGGTAGGTATAGACTATGTTATACTAACAGTCATAGGTAGCTATAGACTAGGCTATAATAGCGGTAATAGGTCGGTATAGTCCATGTTATACTAGCAGTTATAGGTAGGTATGGAATATGTTATACTAGCGGTTATAGGTAGGTATATACGCTGTTATACTAGCAGTTATAGGTAGGTATAGACTAAGTTATACTAGCAGTTATAGGTAGGTATAAAGTTTGTAATACTAGCAGTTATAGGTAAGTATAGACTTTGTTATACTAGCAGATATAGGTAGGTATATACCCTGTTATACTATCAGTTATATATAGGTATAGTCTATGTTATACTAGCAGTTATAGGTAGGTGTAGACTATGTTATAATAGCAGTTATAGGTAGGTATTGAGTCTGTTTTACTAGCAGTAATAGGTAGGTATAGACTCTGTTATACTAGCAGTTATAGGTAGGTATATACTCTGTTATACTAGCAGTTATAGATATGTATAAATCATGTTATACTAGCCGTTATAGGTAGGTATATACTCTGATTTACTAGCAGTTATAGGTAGGTATAGACTATGTTATACTAACAGTCATAGGTAGCTATAGACTAGGCTATAGTAGCGGTAATAGGTCGGTATAGTCCATGTTATACTAGCAGTTATAGGTAGGTATGGAATATGTTATACTAGCGGTTATAGGTAGGTATATACTCTGTTATACTAGCAGTTATAGGTAGGTATAGACTAAGTTATATTAGCAGTTATAGGTAAGTATAAAGTTTGTAATACTAGCAGTTATAGGTAAGTATAGACTTTGTTATACTAGCAGATATAGGTAGGTATATACTCTGTTATACTATCAGTTATATATAGGTATAGTCTATGTTATACTAGCAGTTATAGGTAGGTGTAGACTATGTTATAATAGAGATTTAAGGTAACTATATACTATGTTATATGCACTTATGGGTAGGTATATACTTTGTTATTCTAGCAGTTATTGGTAGGTATATACTCTGTTATACTAGCAGTTATAGGTAGGTATATACTCTGTTATACTAGCAGTTATAGGTAGGTATAGAGTCTGTTATACTAGCAGTAATAGGTATGTATAGACTCTGTTATACTAGCAGTTATATGTAGGTATATACTCTGTTTTACTAGCAGTTATAGGTAGGTATAGACTATGTTATACTAGCAGTTATAGGTAGGTATATACTCTGTTTTACTATCAGTTATAGGTAGGTATAGATTCTGTTATACTAGCAGTAATAAGTAGCTATAGACTCTGTTATACTAGCAGTTATAGGAAGGTATATACTCTGTTTTACTAGCAGTTATAGGTAGGTATAGACTATGTTATACTAGCAGATATAGGTAGGTATATACTCTGTTATACTAGCAGTTATCGATAGGTATAGACTATGTTATACTAGCAGTTATAGGTAGGTATATACTTTGCTATGCTAGCAGTTATAGGTAGGTATATACTCTGTTATACTAGCAGTTATAGGTAGGTATATACTCTGTTATACTAGCAGTTATCGATAGGTATAGACTATGTTATACTAGCAGTTATAGGTAGGTATATACTTTGCTATGCTAGCAGTTATAGGTAGGTATATACTCTGTTATACTAGCAATTATAGGTAGGTATTGAGTCTGTTTTACTAGCAGTAATAGGTAGGTATAGACTCTGTTATACTAGCAGTTATAGGTAGGTATATACTCTGTTATACTAGCAGTTATAGATATGTATAAATCATGTTATACTAGCCGTTATAGGTAGGTATATACTCTGATTTACTAGCAGTTATAGGTATGTATAGACTATATTATACTAACAGTCATAGGTAGCTATAGACTAGGATATAATAGCGGTAATAGGTCGGTATAGTCCATGTTATACTAGCAGTTATAGGTAGGTATGGAATATGTTATACTAGCGGTTATAGGTAGGTATATACTCTGTTATACTAGCAGTTATAGGTAGGTATAGACTATGTTATACTAGCAGTTATAGGTAGGTATACAGTTTGTAATACTAGCAGTTATAGGTAAGTATTGTCTTTGTTATACTAGCAGATATAGGTAGGTATATACTCTGTTATACTATCAGTTATATATAGGTATAGTCTATGTTATACTAGCAGTTATAGGTAGGTGTAGACTATGTTATAATAGAGGTTTAAGGTAACTATATACTATGTTATACTAGCACTTATGGGTAGGTATATACTTTCTTATTCTAGCAGTTATTGGTAGGTATATACTCTGTTATACTAGCAGTTATAGGTAGGTATATACTCTGTTATACTAGCAGTTATAGGTAGGTATAGAGTCTGTTATACTAGCAGTAATAGGAATGTATAGACTCTGTTATACTAGCAGTTATATGTAGGTATATACTCTGTTTTACTAGCAGTTATAGGTAGGTATAGACTATGTTATACTAGCAGTTATAGGTAGGTATATACTCTATTTTACTATCAGTTATAGGTAGGTATAGACTATGTTATACTAGCAGTAATAGGTAGGTATAGACTATGCTATACTAGCAGTTATAGGTAGGTATAGAGTCTGTTATACTAGCAGTTATAGGTAGGTATATACTTTGTTATGCTAGCAGATGTAGGTAGGTATATACTCTGTTTTAGTAGCAGTTATAGGTAGGTATAGACTATGTTATACTAGCAGTAATAGGTAGGTATAGACTAGGTTATAATATCGGTTATAGGTAGGTATAGTCTATGTTATACTAGCAGTTATAGGTAGGTATGGACTATGTTATACTAGCGGTTAAAGGTAGGTATATACTCTGTTATACTAGCAGTTATAGGTAGGTTTATACTCTGCTGTACTAGCAGTAATAGGTAGGTATAGACTAGGTTATAATATCGGTTATTGGTAGGTATAGTCTATGTTATACTAGCAGTTATATATATGTATATACTTTGTTATGCTAGCAGTTATAGGTAGGTATATACTCTGCTGTACTAGCAGTTATAGGTAGGTATAGACTATGTTATACTAACAGTTATAGGTAGCTATAGACTAGGCTATAATAGCGGTTATTGGTCGGTATAGTCTATGTTATACTAGCAGTTATAGGTAGGTATGGACTATGTTATACTATCTGTTATAGGTAGGTATATTCTATGTTATACTAGCAGTTATAGGTAGTTATATACTCTATTATACTAGCAGTTATAGGTAGGTATAGACTATGTTATACTAGCAGTTATAGGTAGCTATATACTCTGTTATACTAACAGTTATATATAGGTATAGACTATGTTATACTAGCAGTTATAGGTAGGTGTGGACTATGTTATAATAGAGGTTTAAGGTAACTCTATACTATGTTATACTAGCACTTATGGGTAGGTATATACTTTGTTATTCTAGCAGTTATAGGTAGGTATATATTCTGTTATACTAGCAGTTATAGGTAGGTATATACTCTGCTATGCTAGCAGTTATAGGTAGGTATATACTCTGTTTTACTAGCAGTTATAGGTAGGTATAGACTATGTTATACTAGCAGTAATAGGTAGGTATAGACTAGGTTATAATATCGGTTATTGGTAGGTATAGTCTATGTTATACTAGCAGTTATAGGTAGGTATGGACTATGTTATACTAGCGGTTATAGGTAGGTATACACTCTGTTATACTAGCAGTTATAGGTAGGTATATACTCTGTTTTACTAGCAGTTAGAGGTAGGTATATCCTATGTTATACTAGCAGTTATAGGTAAGTATAGAGTCTGTTATACTAGCAGTTATATGTAGGTATAGACGTTGTTATGCTTGCAGATATAGGTAGGTATATACTCTGTTATACTAGCAGTTATATATAGGTATAGACTATGTTATACTAGCAATTATAGGTAGGTATATACTATGTTATAATAGAGGTTTAAGGTAACTATATACTATATTATACTAGCAGTTATGGGTAGGTATATACTCTGCTATGCTAGCAGTTATGGGTAGGTATATAATCTGTTATACTAGTAGTTATAGGTAGGTATAGAGTCTGTTATGCTAGCAGTAATAATTAGTTATAGACTCTGTTATTCTAGCAGTTATAGGTAGGTATATACTCTGTTTTACTAGCAGTTATAGGTAGGTATAGACTATGTTATACTAGCAGTAATAGGTAGGTATAGACTATGTTATACTAGCAGTTATAGATATGTATAAATTATGTTATACTAGCCGTTATAGGTAGGTATATACTCTGTTTTACTAGCAGTTATAGGTAGGTGTAGACTATGTTATAATAGAGGTTTAAGGTAACTATATACTATGTTATACTAGCACTTATGGGTAGGTATATACTTTGTTATTCTAGCAGTTATTGGTAGGTATATACTCTGTTTTACTAGCAGTTATAGGTAGGTTTCTACTCTGTTATACTAGCAGTTATATATATGTATATACTTTGTTATGCTAGCAGTTATAGGTAGGTATATACTCTGATTTACTAGCAGTTATAGGTAGGTATAGACTATGTTATACTAACAGTTATAGGTAGCTATAGACTAGGCTATAATAGCGGTTATTGGTCGGTATAGTCTATGTTATACTAGCAGTTATAGGTAGGTATGGACTATGTTATACTATCGGTTATAGGTAGGTATATACTATGTTATACTAGCAGTTATAGGTAGTTATATACTCTATTATACTAGCAGTTATAGGTAGGTATAGACTATGTTATACTAGCAGTAATAAGTAGCTATAGACTATGTTATACTAGCAGTTATAGGAAGGTATATACTCTGTTTTACTAGCAGTTATAGGTAGGTATAGACTATGTTATACTAGCAGATATAGGTAGGTATATACTCTGTTATACTAGCAGTTATAGGTAGGTATAGACTATGTTATACTAGCAGTTATAGGTAGGTATATACTTTGTTATGCTAGCAGTTATAGGTAGGTATATACTCTGTTATACTAGCAGTTATAGGTAGGTATATACTCTGTTATACTAGCAGTTATAGGTAGGTATAGACTATGTTATACTAGCAGTTATAGGTAGGTATATACTTTGTTATACTAGCAGTTATAGGTAGGTATATACTCTGTTATACTAGCAGTTATACGTAGGTATTGAGTCTGTTTTACTAGCAGTAATAGGTAGGTATAGACTCTGTTATACTAGCAGTTATAGGTAGGTATATACTCTGTTATACTAGCAGTTATAGATATGTATAAATCATGTTATACTAGCAGTTATAGGTAGGTATATACTCTGATTTACTAGCAGTTATAGGTAGGTATAGACTATGTTATACTAACAGTCATAGGTAGCTATAGACTAGTATATAATAGCGGTAATAGGTCGGTATAGTCCATGTTATACTAGCAGTTATAGGTAGGTATGGAATATGTTATACTAGCGGTTATAGGTAGGTATATACTCTGTTATACTAGCAGTTATAGGTAGGTATAGACTATGTTATACTAGCAGTTATAGGTAGGTATAAAGTTTGTAATACTAGCAGTTATAGGTAGGTATAGACTTTGTTATACTAGCAGATATAGGTAGGTATATACTCTGTTATACTATCAGTTATATATAGGTATAGTCTATGTTATACTAGCAGTTATAGGTAGGTGTAGACTATGTTATAATAGAGGTTTAAGGTAACTATATACTATGTTATACTAGCACTTATGGGTAGGTATATACTTTGTTATTCTAGCAGTTATTGGTAGGTATATACTCTGTTATACTAGCAGTTATAGGTAGGTATATACTCTGTTATACTAGCAGTTATAGGTAGGTATAGAGTATGTTATACTAGCAGTAATAGGTATGTATAGACTCTGTTATACTAGCAGTTATAGGTAGGTATATACTCTGTTTTACTAGCAGTTATAGGTAGGTATAGACTATGTTATACTAGCAGTTATAGGTAGGTATATACTCTGTTTTACTATCAGTTATATGTAGGTATAGATTCTGTTATACTAGCAGTAATAAGTAGCTATAGACTCTGTTATACTAGCAGTTATAGGAAGGTATATACTCTGTTTTACTAGCAGTTATAGGTAGGTATAGACTATGTTATACTAGCAGATATAGGTAGGTATATACTCTGTTATACTAGCAGTTATCGATAGGTATAGACTATGTTATACTAGCAGTTATAGGTAGGTATATACTTTGCTATGCTAGCAGTTATAGGTAGGTATATACTCTGTTATACTAGCAGTTATAGGTAGGTATATACTCTGTTATACTAGCAGTTATCAATAGGTATAGACTATGTTATACTAGCAGTTATAGGTAGGTATATACTTTGCTATGCTAGCAGTTATAGGTAGGTATATACTCTGTTATACTAGCAGTTATAGGTAGGTATTGAGTCTGTTTTACAAGCAGTAATAGGTAGGTATAGACTCTGTTATACTAGCAGTTATAGGTAGGTATATACTCTGTTATACTAGCAGTTATAGATATGTATAAATCATGGTATACTAGTAGTTATGGGTAGGTATAGATTCTGTTATGCTAGCAGTAATAAGTAGTTATAGACTCTGTTATACTAGCAGTTATAGGTAGGTATATACTCTGTTTTACTAGCAGTTATAGGTAGGTATAGACTATGTTATACTAGCAGTTATAGGTAGGTATAGACTATGTTATACTAACAGTTATAGGTAGCTATAGACTAGGCTATAATAGCGGTTATTGGTCGGTATAGCCTATGTTATACTAGCAGTTATAGGTAGGTATGGACTATGTTATACTATCGGTTATAGGTAGGTATATACTTTGTTATGCTAGCAGATATAGGTAGGTATATACTCTCTTATACTAGCAGTTATATATAGGTATAGACTATGTTATACTAGCAGTTATAGGTAAGTATATACTATGTTATAATAGAGGTTTAAGGTAACTATATACTATGTTATACTAGCAGTTATGGGTAGGTATATATTCTGTTATTCTAGCAGTTATAGGTAGGTATAGAGTCTGTTTTACTAGCAGTAATAGGTAGGTATAGAATATGTTATACTAGCAGTTATAGGTAGGTATATACTCTGTTATACTAGCAGTTTTAGGTAGGTATATACTCTGTTATTCTAGCAGTTATAGGTAGGTATAGAGTCTGTTCTACTAGCAGTAATAGGTAGGTATAGACTATGTTATACTAACAGTTATAGGTAGCTATTGACTAGGCTATAATAGCGGTTATAGGTCGGTATAATCTATGTTATACTATCAGTTATATGTAGGTATGGACTATGTTATACTAGCGGTTATAGGTAGGTATATACTCTGTTATACTAGCAGTTATAGGTAAGTATATACTCTGTTATACTAGCAGTTATAGGTAGGTAGAGACTATGTTATACTAGCAGTTATAGGTAGGTATAGAGTTTGTCATACTAGCAGTTATAGGTAGGTATAGACTTTGTTATACTAGCAGATATAGGTAGGTATATACTCTGTTATACTATCAGTTATATATAGGTATAGATTATGTTATACTAGCAGTTATAGGTAGGTGTAGACTATGTTATAATTGAGGTTTAAGGTAACTATATACTATGTTATACTAGCACTTATGGGTAGGTATATACTTTGTTATTCTAGCAGTTATAGGTTGTATATACTCTGTTATACTAGCAGTTATATATAGGTATAGTCTATGTTATACTAGCAGTTATAGGTAGGTGTAGACTATGTTATAATAGAGGTTTAAGGTAACTATATACTATGTTATACTAGCACTTATGGGTAGGTATATACTTTGTTATTCTAGCAGTTATTGGTAGGTATATACTCTGTTATACTAGCAGTTATAGGTAGGTATATACTCTGTTTTACTAGCAGTTATAGGTAGGTATAGAGTATGTTATACTAGCAGTAATAGGTAGGTATAGACTCTGTTATACTAGCAGTTATAGGTAGGTATATACTCTGTTTTACTAGCAGTTATAGGTAGGTATAGACTATGTTATACTAGCAGTTATAGGTAGGTATATACTCTGTTTTACTATCAGTTATATGTAAGTATAGATTCTGTTATACTAGCAGTAATAAGTAGCTATAGACTCTGTTATACTAGCAGTTATAGGAAGGTATATACTCTGTTTTACTAGCAGTTATAGGTAGGTATAGACTATGTTATACTAGCAGATATAGGTAGGTATATACTCTGTTATACTAGCAGTTATAGGTAGGTATAGACTATGTTATACTAGCAGTTATAGGTAGGTATATACTTTGTTATGCTAGCAGTTATAGGTAGGTATATACTCTGTTATACTAGCAGTTATAGGTAGGTATATACTCTGTTATACTAGCAGTTATCAATAGGTATAGACTATGTTATACTAGCAGTTATAGGTAGGTATATACTTTGCTATGCTAGCAGTTATAGGTAGGTATATACTCTGTTATACTAGCAGTTATAGGTAGGTATTGAGTCTGTTTTACAAGCAGTAATAGGTAGGTATAGACTCTGTTATACTAGCAGTTATAGGTAGGTATATACTCTGTTATACTAGCAGTTATAGATATGTATAAATCATGGTATACTAGTAGTTATAGGTAGGTATAGATTCTGTTATGCTAGCAGTAATAAGTAGTTATAGACTCTGTTATACTAGCAGTTATAGGTAGGTATATACTCTGTTTTACTAGCAGTTATAGGTAGGTATAGACTATGTTATACTAGCAGTTATAGGTAGGTATAGACTATGTTATACTAACAGTTATAGGTAGCTATAGACTATGCTATAATAGCGGTTATAGGTAGGTATAGACTATGTTATACTAGCAGTTATAGGTAGGTATATACTATGTTATACTATCAGTTATAGGTAGGTATATACTTTGTTATGCTAGCAGATATAGGTAGGTATATACTCTCTTATACTAGCAGTTATATATAGGTATATACTATGTTATACTAGCAGTTATAGGTAAGTATATACTATGTTATAATAGAGGTTTAAGGTAACT
>JABXNX010000069.1:0-72058 GCA_014843695.1 Archivesica marissinica | reverse complement strand
AGCAGTTATAGGTATGTATAGAATATGTTATACTAGTAGTTATATGTAGATATATACTACATTATACTAGCAGTTATAGGTAGGTATAGACTCTGTTATACTAGCAGTTATAGGTAGGTATAGATTATGTTATACTAGCAGTAATAGGTAGGTATAGACTCTGTTATAATAGCAGTTATAGGTAGGTATATACTCTGTTATACTAGCAGTTATAGGTAGGTATAGACTATGTTAAACTAGCAGTTATAGGTAGGTATATACTATGTTATACTAGCAGTTATAGATAGGTATAGACTATGTTATACTAGCAGTTATAGGTAGGTATATACTATTTTATACTAGCAGTTATAGGTAGGTATAGACTATGTTATACTAGCAGTTATAGGTAGGTATAGACTATGTTAAAATAGCGGTAATAGTTAGGTGTAGAGTATGTTGTACTAGCAGTTATAGGTAGGTATAGACTCTGTTATACTAGCAGATATAGGTAGGTATATACTCTGTTATACTAGCAGTTATATATAGGTATAGACTATGTTATACTAGCAGTTATAGGTAGGTATAGACTATGTTATAATAGAGGTTTTAAGTAGGTATAGACTATGTTATTCTAGCAGTTATGGGTAAGTATAGACTATGTTATACTAGCAGTTATAGGTATGTATAAATTATCTTATACTAGCAGTAATATGTAGGTATAGACTCTGTTATACTAGCAGTTATAGGTAGTTATATACTCTGTTATACTAGCAGTTATTGATATGTATATACTATGTTATACTAGCAGTTATAGGTAGGTATATACTCTGTTTTACTAGCAGTTATAGGTAGGTATAGACTATGTTATACTAGCAGTTATAGGTAGGTATTGACTATGTAATAATACAGGTTATAGGTAGGTATTGAAATATGTTATACTAGCAGTAATAGGTAGGTATAGACTCTGTAATACTAGCAGTGATAGGTAGGTATATACTCTGTTATACTAGCAGTTATAGATATGTATATACTATATTATACTAACAGTTATAGGTAGGTATATACTCTGAATTACTAACAGTTATAGGTAGGTATAGACTATGTTATACTAACAGTTATAGGTAGCTATAGACTAGGCTATAATAGCGGTTATAGGTAGGTATAGTCTATGTTATACTAGCAGTTATAGGTAGGTATAGACTCTTTTATACTAGCAGATATAGGTAGGTATATACTCTGTTATACTAGCATACTAGCAGTTATATATAGGTATAGACTATGTTATACTAGCAGTTATAGCTAAGTATAGACTATGTTATAATAGATGTTTATGTATGTATAGACTATGTTATACTAGCAGTTATGGGTAAGTATAGACTATGTTATACTAGCGGTTATAGGTAGGTATATACGCTGCTATGCTAGCAGTTATAGGTAGGTATATACTCTATTATACTAGCAGTTATAGGTATGTATCGATTCTGTTATACTAGCAGTAATAGGTAGGTATAGACTATGTTATACTAGCAGTTATAGGTAGCTATATACTCTGTTATACTAGCAGTTATTGATATGTATACACTATGTTATACTAGCAGTTATAGGTAGGTATATACTCTGTTTTACTAGCAGTTATAGGTAGGTATAGACTATGTTATACTAGCAGTTATAGGTAGGTATTGACTATGTAATAATAGAGGTTATAGGTAGGTATTGAAATATGTTATACTAGCAGTAATAGGTATGTATAGACTCTGTTATACTAGCAGTTATAGGTAGGTATATACTCTGTTATACTAGCAGTTATAGATATGTATAGACTATGTTATACTAGCAGTTATAGGTAGGTATAGACTATGTTATACTAGCAGTTATAGGTAGGTATAGACTATGTTATACTAGCGGTTATAGGTAGGTATATACTATGTTATACTAGCAGTTATAGGTAGGTATATACTATGTTATACTAGCAGTTATAGGTAGGTATAGACTATGTTATACTAGCAGTAATAAGTAGGTATAGACTATGTTATACTAGCAGTTATAGGTAGGTATATACTCTGTTATACTATCAGTTATATATAGGTATAGACTATGTTATACTAGCAGTTATAGGTAGGTATAGACTATGTTATAATAGAAGTTAAAGGTAACTATATACTATGTTATACTAGCACTTATAGGTAGATATAGACTATGTTATACTAGCACTTATAGGTAGGTATAGGACTATGTTATACTAGCTGTTATAGGTAGTTATATACTCGTATACTAGCAGTTATAGGTAGGTATATACTCTGTTATACTAGCAGTTATAGGTAGGTATATACTCTGTTATACTAGCAGTTATAGGTAGGTATAGAGTCTGTTATACTAGCAGTAATAGGTAGGTATATTATGTTATACTAGCAGTAATAGGTAGGTATAGACTATGTTAAACTAGCAGTTATAGGTTGGTATATACTCTGTTATACTAGCAGTTATAGATATGTATAGACTATGTCATACTAGCAGTTATACGTAGGTATAGACTATGTTATACTAGCTGTTATAGCTAGGTATATACTAAGTTATACTAGAAGTTATAGGTAGGTATAGATTATGTTATACTAGCATTTATAGGTATGTATATACCCGGTTACAATAACAGTAATATGTAGGTATATACTATGTTATACTAGGAGTTATATGTAGTATATACTATGTTGTACTAGCAGTTATAGGTAGGTATATACTCTGTTATACTAGCAGTTATAGGTAGGTATATACACTGTTATACTACCAGTTATATGTAGGTATAGAGTATGTTATTCTAGCAGTTATAAGTAGGTATATACTATGTTATACTAGGAGTTATATGTAGTACGCTGTCATACTAGCAGTTATAGGTAGGTATATACTCTGTTATACTAGCAGTTATAGGTAGGTATAGATTCGGTTATACTAGCAGTTATAGTTATATATATACTCTGCTATCCTAGCTGTTATATGTAGGTATAAACTATGTTATGCTAGCAGTTATAGGTATGTATAGACTATGTTATACTAGCAGTTATAGGTAGGTATAGACTATGTTATAATAGAGGTTATAGGTAGGTATAAACTATGTTATACTAGCAGTTATAGGTAGGTATATACTCTGTTATGCTAGCAGTTATAGGTAGGTATAGAGTATGTTATGCTAGCAGTTATAGGTAGGTATAGACTCTGTTATACTAGCAGTTATATGTAGGTATATACTATGTTATACTAGCTGTTATATATAGGTATAAACTATGTTATACTAGTATTTATAGGTAGGTATAGAGTATGTTATACTAGCAGTAATAGGTAGTTATAGACACTGTTATACTAACAGTTATACGTAGGTATATACTCTGTTATACCCGCAGTTATAGATATGTATATACAATGGTATAGACTCTGTTATACTAGCAGTTATAGGTAGGTATATAGTATGTTATGCTAGCAGTTATAGGTAGGTATAGAGTATGTTATACTAGCAGTAATAGGTAGTTATTGACACTGTTATACTAGCCATTATAGGTAGGTATAGAGTATGTTGTACTAGCAGTTATAGGTAGGTATAGACTCTGTTATACTAGCAATTATAGGTAGGTATATACTATGTTATACTAGCAGTTATATATAGGTATAAACTTTGTTATACTAGCAGTTATAGGTAGGTATATACTCTGCTATACTAGCAATTATATGTAGGTATATACTCTGTTATACTAGAAGTTATAGATATGTATATACTCTGTTATACTAGCAGTTATAGGTAGGTATAGAGTATGTTATACTAGCAATTATAGGTAGGTATAGATTCTGTTATGCTAGAAGTTATAGGTAGGTATAGACTCTGTTATACGAGCAGTTTTAGGTAGGTATATACTATGTTATACTAAAAGTTATAGGTAGATATAGACTCTGTTATACTAGCAGTTATAGGTAGGTATAGATTCGGTTATACTAGCAGTTATAGGTAGGTATATACTCTGCTATGCTAGCAGTTGTAGGTAGGTATATACTATGTTATACTAGCAGTTACAGGTAGGTATAGATTTTGTTATACTAGCAGTTATAGGTAGGTATAGAGTCTGATATACTAGCAGTTATAGGTAGGTATAGACAATGTTATACTAGCAGTTATAGGTAGCTATAGATTATGTTATACTAGTAGATATAGGTAGGTATAGACTATGATATACCAGCAGTAATAGGTAGTTATATACTATGTTACACTAGCAGATGTAAGTAGGTATATACTATGTTATACTAGCAGTTATATATAGGTATAGACTATGTTATTCTAGCAGTTATAGGTAGGTATATACTATGTTTATTATAGAGGTCATAGGTAGGTATAAACTATGTTATGCTAGCAGCTATTGGTAGGTATAGAGTATTTTATACTAGTAGTTATAGGTAGATATAGACTCTGTTATACTAGCAGTTATAGGTAGGTATATACTCTGTTATACTAGAGGTTATAGGTAGGTATATACTCTGTTATACTAGCAGTTATAGGTAGGTATGGAGTATGTTTTACTAGCAGTTATATGTAGTTATATACTCTGTCATACTAGCAGTTATAGGTAGGTATAGACTCTGTTATACAAGCTGCTATAGGTAGGTATAGAGTATGTTATACTAGCAGTAATAGGTAGGTATAGACTCTGTTATAATAGCGGTTATAGCAGGTATTGAGTCTGTTTTACTAGCAGATATAGGTAGCTATATACACTGTTATACTAGCAGTTATATGTAGGTATAGACTATGTTATACTAGCAGTTATAGGTAGGTATTGACTATGTAATAATACAGGTTATAGGTAGGTATTGAAATATGTTATACTAGCGGTAATAGGTACGTATAGACTCTGTAATAGTAGCAGTGATAGGTAGGTATATACTCTGTTATACTAGCAATTATAGATATGTATTTACTATGTTATACTAACAGTTATAGGTAGGTATATACTCTGAATTACTAACAGTTATATGTAGCTATAGACTAGGCTATAATAGCGGTTATAGGTAGGTATAGTCTATGTTATACTAGCAGTTATAGGTAGGTATAGACTCTTTTATACTAGCAGATATAGGTAGGTATATACTCTGTTATACTAGCAGTTATGGGTAAGTATAGACTATGTTATACTAGCGGTTATAGGTAGGTATATACGCTGCTATGCTAGCAGTTATAGGTAGGTATATCCTCTATTATACTAGCAGTTATAGGTATGTATCGATTCTGTTATACTAGAAGTAATAGGTAGGTATAGTCTATGTTATACTAGCAGTTATAGGTAGTTATATACTCTGTTATACTAGCAGTTATTGATATGTATACACTATGTTATACTAGCAGTTATAGGTAGGTATTGACTATGTTATACTAGCAGTTATAGGTAGGTATAGACTATGTTATAATAGAGGTTTAAGGTAACTCTATACTATGTTATACTAGCACTTATGGGTAGATATAGACTATGTTATACTAGCGCTTATAGGTAGGTATTGAGTATGTTATACTAGCGATTATAGGTAGGTATATACTTTGTTATTCTAGCATTTATAGGTAGGTATATACTCTGTTTCACTAGCAGTTATAGGTAGGTATATACTCTGCTATGATAGCAGTTGTAGGTAGGTATAGAGTCTGATATACTTGCAGTTATAGGTAGGTATATACTCTGTTATACTAGCAGATATAGGTAGTTATATACTCTGTATATACTAGTAGTTATATATAGGTATATACTATGTTATACTAGCAGTTATAGGTAGGTATATATTCTTTTATACTAGCAGTAATAGGTAGGTATAGACTATGTTATACTAGCAGTTATAGGTAGGTATAGACTATATTAAAATAGCGGTAATAGTTAGGTATATACTCTGTTATTCTTGCAGTCGTAGGTAGGTATAGAGTCTGATATACTTGCAGTTATAGGTAGGTATATACTCTGTTATACTAGCAGATATAGGTAGATTTATACTCTGTATATACTAGCAGTTATAGATAGGTATAGACTATGTTATACTAGCAGTTATAGGTAGGTATATATTATTTTATTCTAGCAGTTATGGGTAAGTATAGACTATGTTATACTAGCAATTATAGGTATGTATAAATTATCTTATACTAGCAGTAATATGTAGGTATAGACTCTGTTATACTAGCAGTTATAGGTAGTTATATACTCTGTTATACTAGCAGTTATTGATATGTATATACTATGTTATACTAGCAGTTATAGTAAGGTATATACTCTGTTTTACTAGCAGTTATAGGTAGGTATAGACTATGTTATACTAGCAGTTATAGATAGGTATTGACTATGTAATAATAAAGGTTATAGGTAGGTATTGAAATATGTTATACTAGTAGTAATAGGTAGGTATAGACTCTGTAATACTAGCAGTGATAGGTAGGTATATACTCTGTTATATTAGCAGTTATAGATATGTATATACTATATCATACTAACAGTTATAGGTAGGTATATACTCTGAATTACTAACAGTTATAGGTAGGTATAGACTATGTTATACTAACAGTTATAGGTAGCTATTGACTAGGCTATAATAGCGGTTATACGTAGGTATAGTCTATGTTATACTAGCAGTTATAGGTAGGTATGGAATATGTTATACTAGCGGTTATAGGTAGGTATATACTATGTTATACTAGCAGTTATAGGTAGGTATAGACTCTTTTATATTAGCAGATATAGGTAGGTATATACTCTGTTATACTAGCAGTTATATATAGGTATAGACTATGTTATACTAGCAGTTATAGCTAAGTATAGACTATGTTATAATAGATGTTTATGTAGGTATAGACTATGTTATACTAGCAGTTATGGGTAAGTATAGACTATGTTATACTAGCGGTTATAGGTAGGTATATACGCTGCTATGCTAGCAGTTATAGGTAGGTATATACTCTATTATACTAGCAGTTATAGGTATTTATCGATTCTGTTATACTAGCAGTAATAGGTAGGTATAGTCTATGTTATACTAGCAGTTATAGGTAGCTATATACTCTGTTATACTAGCAGTTATTGATATGTATACACTATGTTATACTAGCAGTTATAGGTAGGTATAGACTCTGTTTTACTAGCAATTATAGGTAGGTATAGACAATGTTATACTAGCAGTTATATGTAGGTATAAACGATGTTATACCAGCGGTTAGAGGTAGGTATATACTCTGTTATACTAGCAGTTATAGGTTGGTATATACTCTGTTATGCTAGCAGTTATAGGTAGGTATAGAGTCTGTTATACTAGCAGTAATAGGTAGGTATAGACTATGTTATATTAGCAGTTATAGGTAGGTATATCCTCTGTTATACTATCAGTTATATATAGGTATAGACTATGTTATACTAGCAGTTATAGGTAGGTATAGACTATGTTATAATAGAGGTTTAAGGTATCTCTATACTATGTTATACTAGCACTTATGGGTAGATATAGACTATGTTATACTAGCGCTTATAGGTAGTTATTGACTATGTTATACTAGCGATTATAGGTAGGTATATACTTTGTTATTCTAGCAGTTATAGGTAGGTATATACTCTGTTATACTAGCAGTTATAGGTAGGTATAGAGTCTGTTATACTAGCAGTAATAGGTAGGTATAGACTCTGTTATACTAGCAGTTATAGGTAGGTATATACTCTGTTATACTAGCAGTTATAGGTAGGTATATACTCTGTTTTACTAGCAGTTATAGGTAGGTATAGACTATGTTATACTAGTAGTTATAGATAGTTATATATTATGTTAAACTAGCAGTTATAGGTAGGTATATACTATGTTATACTAGTGGTTATATGTAGATATATACTACATTATACTAGCAGTTATAGGTAGGTATAGACTCTGTTATACTAGCTGTTATAGGTAGTTATATACTCTGTTATACTAGCAGTTATAGGTAGGTATATACTCTGTTATACTAGCAGTTATAGGTAGGTATAGAGTATGTTATACTAGCAGTTATAGGTAGCTATAGAGTCTTTTATACTAGCAGTAATTGGTAGGTATATATTATGTTATACTAGCAGTAATAGGTAGGTATTGACTTTGTTAAACTAGCAGTTATAGGTTGGTATATACTCTGTTATACTAGCAGTTATAGATATGTATAGACTATGTCATACTAGCATTAATAGGTAGGTATATACCCGGTTACACTAACAGTAATATGTAGGTATATACTATGTTATACTAGGAGTTATAGGTAGTATATACTCTGTTGTACTAGCAGTTATAGGTAGGTATATACTCTGTTATACTAGCAGTTTTAGGTAGGTATATACTCTGTTATACTACCAGTTATAGGTAGGTATATAGTATGTTATACTAGCAGTTATAAGTAGGTATATACGCTGTCATACTAGCAGTTATAGGTAGGTATATACTATGTTATACTAGCAGTTATAGGTAGGTATAGATTCGGTTATACTAGCAGTTATAGTTATATATATACTCTGCTATCCTAGCAGTTATATGTAGGTATAAACTATGTTATACTAGCAGTTATAGGTATGTATAGACTATGTTATAATAGAGGTTATAGGTAGGTATAAACTATGTTATACTAGCAGTTATAGGTAGGTATATACTCTGCTATACTAGCAGTTATAGGAAGGTATATACTCTGTTATGCTAGCAGTTATAGGTAGGTATAGAGTATGTTATGCTAGCAGTTATAGGTAGGTATAGAGTATGTTATACTAGCAGTAATAGGTAGTTATAGACACTGTTATACTGTTATAGGTAGGTATAGACTCTGTTATACTAGCAGTTATATATAGGTATAAACTATGTTATACTAGCAGTTATAGGTAGGTATAGACTATGTTATAATAGAGGTTATAGGTAGGTATAAACTATGTTATACTAGCAGTTATTGGTAGGTATAGACTATGTTATACTAGCGGTTATAGGTAGGTATATACTCAGTTATACTAGCATTTATAGGTAGGTATATACTCTGTTATGCTAGCAGTTATAGGTAGGTATAGAGTATGTTATACTAGCAGTAATAGGTAGTTATAGACACTGTTATACTAGCAGTTATACGTAGGTATATACTCTGTCATACCCGCAGTTATAGATATGTATATACAATGATATGGACTCTGTTATACTAGCAGTTATAGGTAGGTATAGAGAATGTTATGCTAGCAGTTATAAGTATGTATATACTCTGTCATACTAGCAGTTATAGTTAGGTATATACTCTGTTATACTAGCTATTATTGGTAGGTATAGAATCTGTTGTACTAGCAGTAATAGGAGGTTATAGACTCTGTTATACTAGCGGTTATAGGTAGTTATTGACTCCGTTATACTAGCAGATATAGGTAGCTATATACTCTGTTATACTAGCAGTTATAGATATGTATAGACTATGTCATACTAGCAGTTAGAGGTAAGTATATACTATGTTATACTAGCAGTTATAGGTAGGTATATACTCAGCTATACTAGCAATTATATAGCAGTTATGGGTAGGCATATAGTCTTTTATACTAGCAGTTATAGGTAGGTTTTGACTATGTTATACTAGCAGTTATATGTAGGTATATACTCTGTTAAACTAGCAGTTATAGGAAGGTATGGAGTATGTTATACTAGCATTTATAAGTAGGTATATACTCTGTCATACTAGCAGTTATAGGTAGGTATATACTCTGTTATACAAGCTGTTATAGGTAGGTATATACTCTGTTTTACTAGCAGTTATAGGTAGGTATATACTATGTTATAATAGCGGTTATAGGTAGGTATAGTCTATGTTATACTAGCAGCTATAGGTAGGTATGGACTATGTTATACTAGCAGTTATAGGTATGTATATATTCGGTTATAATAGCAGTTATAGGTAGGTATATACTCTGCTATGCTAGCAGTTATAGGTAGGTATATACTCTGCTATACTAGAACTTATAGATATGTATATACTCTGTTATACTAGCAGTTATAGGTAGCTATAGAGTATGTTATACTAGCAATTATAGGTAGGTATAGATTCGGTTATGCTAGCAGTTATATGTAGGTATAGACTATGTTATACGAGCAGTTATAGGTAGGTATATACTATGTTCTACTAGTAGTTATAGGTAGATATATACTCTGTTATACTAGCAGTTATAGGTAGGGAACGATTCGGTTATACTAGCAGTTATAGGTAGGTATATACTCTGCTATGCTAGCAGTTATAGGTAGGTATATACTATATTATACTAGCAGTTATAGGTAGGTATATATTTCGAAATACTAGCAGTAATAGGTAGGTATAGAGTCTGATATACTAGCAGTTATAGGTAGGTATAGAAAATGTTATACTAGCAGTTATAGATATGTATATACTCTGTTATACTAGCAGTTATGGGTAGGTATAGAGTATGTTATACTAGAAATTATAGGTAGGTATAGATTCGGTTATGCTAGCAGTTATAGGTAGGTATAGACTATGTTATACGAGCAGTTATAGGTAGGTATATACTATGTTATACTAGTAGTTATAGGTAGATATAGACTATGATATACTAGCAGTTATAGGTAGGTATAGATTCGGTTATATTAGCAGTTATAGGTAGGTATATACTCTGCTATGCTAGCAGTTATAGGTAGGTATATACTATGTTATACTAGCAGTTATAGGTAGGTATAGATTTTTTTGTACTAGCAGTTATAGGTAGGTATAGAGTATGATATACTAGCAGTTATAGGTAGGTATAGACAATGTTATACTAGCAGTTATAGGTAGGTATAGATTATGTTATACTAGTAGATATAGGTAGGTATAGACTATGTTATACTAGTAGTTATATGTAGATATAGACTATGTTATACTAGCAGTTATAGGTAGGTATATATTCTGTTACTCTAGCAGATATAAGTAGGTATATACTCTGTTATACTAGCAGTTATATATAGGTATAGACTATGTTATACTAGCAGTTATTGGTAAGTATATACTATGTTATACGAGCAGTTATAGGTAGGTATATACTCAGCTATACTAGCAATTATATAGCAGTTATAGGTAGGCATATTGTCTTTTATACTAGCAGTTATAGGTAGGTATTGACTATGTTATACTAGCAGTTATATGTAGGTATAGACTATGTTATGCTAGCTGTTATAGGTAGGTATAGACTCTGTTATACTAGCAGATATAGGTAGCTATATACTCTGTTACACTAGCAGTTATAGGTAGGTATAGACTATGTTATACCAGCGGTTAGATGTATGTATATACTCTGTTGTACTAGCAGTTATATCTAGGTATACACTCTGTTATACGAGCAATTATAGGTAGGTATATACTCAGCTATACTAGCAATTATATAGCTGTTATAGGTAGGCATATTGTCTTTTATACTAGCAGTTATAGGTAGGTATTGACTATGTTATACTAGCAGTTATATGTAGGTATAGACTATGTTATGCTAGCTGTTATAGGTAGGTATAGACTCTGTTATACTAGCAGATATAGGTAGCTATATACTCTGTTACACTAGCAGTTATAGGTAGGTATAGACTATGTTATACCAGCGGTTAGATGTATGTATATACTCTGTTGTACTAGCAGTTATATGTAGGTATACACTCTGTTATACTAGCAGTTATAGGTAGGTATATATATTATGTTATAGTAGCAGTTATTGGTAGGAATAGACAATGTTATACCAGCGGTTAGATGTATTTATATACTCTGTTGTACTAGCAGTTATAGGTAGGTATATACTCTGTTATACTAGCAGTTATAGGTAAGTATAGAGTATGTTATACTAGCAGATATAGGTAGGTATAGACTATGTTATACTAGTAGTTATATGTAGATATAGACTATATTATACTAGCAGTTATAGGTAGGTATATACACTGTTATACTAGCAGTTATAGGTAGATATATACTATGTTATACTAGCAGTTATAGGTATGTATATAGTAAGTTATACTAGCAGTTATAAGTAGGTATATACGCTGTCATACTAGCATTATAGGTAGGTATATACTCTGTTAAACTAGCAGTTATAGGTAGGTATGGAGTATGTTATACTAGCAGTTATAAGTAGTTATATACTCTGTCATACTAGCAGTTATAGGTAGGTATGTACTCTGTTATACAAGCTGTTATAGGTAGGTATATACTCTGTTTTACTAGCAGTTATAGGTAGGTATATACTATGTTATACTAGCAGTTATAGGTAGGTATAGTCTATGTTATACTAGCAGCTATAGGTAGATATAGACTATGTTATACTAGCAGTTATAGGTAGGTATATACTATGTTATACTAGTAGTTATAGGTAGATATATACTCTGTTATACTAGCAGTTATAGGTAGGGAAAGATTCGGTTATACTAGCAGTTATAGGTAGGTATATACTCTGCTATGCGAGCAGTTATAGGTAGGTATATACTATATTATACTAGCAGTTATAGGTAGGTATATATTTCGCTATACTAGCAGTTATAGGTAGATATAGAGTCTGATATACTAGCAGTAATAGGTAGGTATAGAAATTGTTATACTAGCAGTTATATATATGTATATACTCTATTTTACTAGCAGTTATGGGTAGGTATAGAGTATGTTATACTAGAAATTATAGGTAGGTATAGATTCGGTTATGCTAGCAGTTATAGGTAGGCATAGACTATGTTATACGAGCAGTTATAGGTAGGTATATACTATGTTATACTAGCAGTTATAGGTAGATATAGACTCTGTTATACTAGCAGTTATAGGTAGGTATAGATTCGGTTATATTAGCAGTTATAGGTAGGTATATACTCTGCTATGCTAGCAGTTATAGGTAGGTATATACTATGTTATACTAGCAGTTATAGGTAGGTATATATTCTGTTACTCTAGCAGATATAAGTAGGTATATACTCTGTTATACTAGCAGTTATATATAGGTATAGACTATGTTATACGAGCAGTTATAGGTAGGTATATACTCAGCTATACTAGCAATTATATAGCAGTTATAGGTAGGCATATTGTCTTTTATACTAGCAGTTATAGGTAGGTATTGACTATGTTATACTAGCAGTTATATGTAGGTATAGACTATGTTATGCTAGCTGTTATAGGTATGTATAGACTCTGTTATACTAGCAGATATAGGTAGCTATATACTCTGTTACACTAGCAGTTATAGGTAGGTATAGACTATGTTATACCAGAGGTTAGATGTATGTATATACTCTGTTGTACTACCAGTTATATGTAGGTATACACTCTGTTATTCTAGCAGTTATAGGTAGGTATATATATTATGTTACAGTAGCAGTTACAGGTAGGTATAGACAATGTTATACCAGCGGTTAGATGTATTTATATAATCTGTTGTACTAGCAGTTATAGGTAGGTATATACTCTGTTATACTAGCAGTTATAGGTAAGTATAGAGTATGTTATACTAGCAGATATAGGTAGGTATAGACTATGTTATACTAGTAGTTATATGTAGATATAGACTATATTATACTAGCAGTTATAGGTATGTATAGACTCTGTTATACTAGCAGTTATAGGTAGATATATACTATGATATATTAGCAGTTATAGGTAGGTATATAGTATCTTATACTAGCAGTTATAAGTAGGTATATACGCTGTCATACTAGCAGTTGTAGGTAGGTATATACTCTGTTAAACTAGCGGTTATAGGTAGGTATGGAGTATGTTATGCTAGCAGTTATAAGTAGTTATATACTCTGTCATACTAGCAGTTATATGTAGGTATATACTCTGTTATACAAGCTGTTATAGGTAGGTATATACTCTGTTTTACTAGCAGTTATAGGTAGGTTTATACTATGTTAAAATAGCGGTTATAGGTAGTTATAGTCTATGTTATACTAGCAGCTATTGGTAGGTATGGACTATGTTATACTAGCAGTTATAAGTATGTATAGATTCGGTTATACTAGCAGTTATAGGTAGGTATATACTCTGCTATGCTAGCAGTTATAGGTAGGTATATACTCTGTTATACTAGAACTTATAGATATGTATATACTCTGTTATACTAGCAGTTATAGGTAGCTATAGAGTATGTTATACTAGCAATTATAGGTAGGTATAGATTCTGTTATGCTAGCAGTTATAGGTAGGTATAGACTATGTTATACGAGCAGTTATAGGTAGGTATATACTATGTTATACTAGCAGTTATAGGTATATATAGACTCTGTTATACTAGCAAATATAGGTAGGTATATACTATGTTAGAATAGAGGTAATAGGTAGGTATAGACTATGTTATACTAGCGGTTATAGGTAGTTATAGAGTATGTTATACTAGCAGTAATAGGTACGTATATATTATGTTATACTAGCAGTTATAGGTAGGCATAGACTATGTTATACTAGCAGTTATAGCTAGGTATATACTGTGTTATAACAGAAGTTATAGGTAGGTATAGATTATGTTATACTAGCAGTTATAAGTAGGTATATACTCTGTTATACTACCAGTTATAGGTAGGTATAGAGTATGTTATACTAGCAGTTATAAGTAGGTATATACGCTGTCATACTAGCAGTTATTGGTAGATATATACTCTGTTATACTAGCAGTTATAGGTAGGTATAGACTCTGTTATACTAGCATATATATGTAGCTATATACTCTGTTACACTAGCAGTTATAGTTGGTATAGACTATGTTATACTAGCAGATATATGTAGGTATAGACTATGTTATACTAGCTGTTATAGGTAGGCATAGACTCTGTTATACTAGCAGATATAGGTAGCTATATACTCTGTTACACTAGCAGTTAAAGGTAGGTATAGACTATGTTATACCAACGGTTAGATGTATGTATATACTCTGTTGTACTAGCAGTTATAGGTAGGTATATACTCTGTTATACTAGCAGTTATAGGTATGTATTGACTCTGTTATACTAGCAGTTATAGGTAGGTATAGACTATGTTATACTAGCAGTTATAGGTAGGTATAGTCTATGTTATACTAGCGGTTAGAGGTAAGTATATACTATGTCATACTAGCAGTTATAGGTAGGTATAGACTCTGTTATACTAACAGTTATATTTAGGTATATACTCTGTTATACTAGCAGTTATATGTAAGTATAGACTATGTCATACAAGCTGTTATAGGTAGGTATAGACTATGTTATACTAGCAGATATAGGTAGGTATAGACTATGTTATACCAGCGGTTAGATGTATGTATATACTCTGTTGTACTAGCAGTTATTGTTAGGTATATATTCTGTTATACTAGCAGTTATAGGTAGGTATATACTATGTTATTCTAGTAGTTATATGTAGATATATACTATATTATACTAGCAGTTATAGGTAGGTGTAGACTCTGTTATACTAGCAGTTATAGATAGTTATATACTCTGCTATACTAGCAGTTATTGGTGGGTATATACTCTGCTATACTACTAGTTATAGGTAGTTATATATTATGCTAAACTTACAGTTATAGGTAGGTATAGACTATGTTATACTAGTAGTTATATGTAGATATAGACTACATTATTCTAGCAGTTATAGGTAGGTATAGACTCTGTTATACTAGGTTTTATAGGTAGTTATATACTCTGCTATACTAGCAGTTATAGGTAGGTATATACTCTGTTATACCAGCAGATATAGGTAGGTATATACTATGTTATACTAGCAGTTATAGATAGGTATAGACTATGTTATACTAGCAGTTATAGGTAGGTATAGACTATGTTTTACTAGCAGTTATAGGTAGGTATAGTCTATGTTATACTAGCGGTTAGAGGTAAGTATATACTAAGTTATACTAGCGGTTATAGGTAGGTACATAGTCAGTTATACTAGCAGTAATAGGTAGGTATATACTCTGTTATAATAGCGGTTAGAGGTAGGTATTGAATCTGTTATACTAGCATATATAGGTAGCTATATACTCTGTTATACTAGCACTTATATGTAGGTATAGACTATATTATACTAGCTTTTATAGGTAGGTATAGACTCTGTTATAATAGCAGTTATAGGTAGGTATTGAGTATGTTATACTAGCAGATATAGGTAGCTATATACTCTGTTACACTAGCAGTTATAGGTATGTATAGACTATGTTATACTAGCAGTTATAGGTAGGTATAGTCTATGTTATACTAGCGGTTAGAGGTAAGTATATACTATGTTATACTAGCGGTTATAGGTAGGTACAGAGTCTGTTATACTAGCGGTTATAGGTAGGAACAGAGTCTGTTATACTAGCAGTAATAGGTAGGTATATACTATGTTATACTAGCAGTTATAGGTAGGTATAGACTATGTTATAATAGCGGTTATATGTAGGTATAGACTATGTGATACTAGCAATAATAGGTAGATATGGACTATGTTATACTAGCGGTTATAGGTAGGTATATACTCTGTTATACTAGCAGTTATAGGTAGGTATATACTCTATTATACTAGCAGTTATAGGTAGGTATAGACTGTGTTATACTAGCATTTATATGTAGGTACAGATTATGTTATACTAGCAGTTATAGGTAGGTATATACTCTGTTACACTAACAGTAATAGGTAGTTATATACTATGTTATACTAGGAATTATAGGTAGGTATATACTCTGTTGTACTAGCAGTTATAGGTAGGTATATACTCTGTTATACTAGCAGTTATTGGTAGGTATATACTCTGTTATACTACCAGTTATAGGTAGGTATAGAGTATGTTATACTAGCAGTTATAAGTAGGTATACACGCTGTCATACTAGCAGTTATAGGTAGGTATATACTCTGTTATACTAGCAGTTATAGGTAGGTATATACTCTGTTATACTAGCAGTTATAGGTAGGTATAGACTGTGTTATACTAGCATTTATATGTAGGTACAGATTATGTTATACTAGCAGTTATAGGTAGGTATATACTCTGTTACACTAACAGTAATAGGTAGTTATATACTATGTTATACTAGGAATTATAGGTAGGTATATACTCTGTTGTACTAGCAGTTATAGGTAGGTATATACTCTGTTATACTAGCAGTTATAGGTAGGTATACACTCTGTTATACTACCAGTTATAGGTAGGTATAGAGTATGTTATACTAGCAGTTATAAGTAGGTATACACGCTGTCATACTAGCAGTTATAAGTGGGTATATACTCTGTTATACTATCAGTTATAGGAAGGTATAGAGTATGTTATACTAGCAGTTATGTGTAGTTATATACTCTCTCATGCTAGCAGTTATAGGTAGGTATATACTCTGTTATACAAGCTGTTATAGGTAGGTATATACTTTGCTATACTAGTATTTATAGGTAGGTATATATTATGTTATACTAGCAGTTATAGGTAGGTGTAGAATATGTTATACTAGCAGAAATAGGTTAGTTTAGATTCTGTCATACTAACAGTTATAGGTAGGTATATACTCTGTTATACTAGCAGTTATAGGTAGGTGTATACTATGTTATACTAGCAGTTATAGGTAGGTATATAGTATGTTATACTAGCAGTTATAAGTAGGTATATACGCTGTCATACTAGCAGTTATAGGTAGGTATATACTCTGTTATACTAGCAGTTATAGGTAGGTATAGATTATGTTATACTAGCAGTTATAAGTAGGTATATACGCTGTCATACTAGCAGTTATAGGTAGGTATATATTCTGTTATACTAGCAGTTATAGATAGGTATAGACTATGTTATACTAGCAGTTATAGGTAGGTATAGACTATGTTATAATAGCGGTTATAGGTTGGTATATTCTATGTTATACTAGCAGTTATAGGTAGATATTGACTATGTTATACTAGCAGTTATAGATAGGTATATACTATGTTATACTAGCAGTTATAGGTAGGTATAGAGTATGTTATACTAGCAGTTATAAGTAGGTATATACGCTGTCATACTAGCAGTTATAGGTAGGTATATACTATGTTATACTAGCAGTTTATAGGTAGGTATATACTCTGTTATACTAGCAATTATTGGTAGGTATAGACTATGTTATACTAGCATTTATATGTAGGTACGGATTACGTTATACTAGCAGTTATAGCTAGGTATATACTATATTATACTAGAAGTTATAGGTAGGTATAGATTATGTTATACTAGCAGTTGTAGGTAGGTATATACTCTGTTACACTACCAGTAATATGTAGGTATATACTATGTTATACTAGGAGTTATACGTAGGTATATACACTGTTGTACTAGCAGTTATAGGTAGGTATATACTTTGTTATACTAGCAGTTATAGGTAGGTATATAGTATGTTATACTAGCAGTTATAAGTAGGTATATACGCTGTAATACTAGCAGTTATAGGTAGGTATTTATTCTGTTACACTACCAGTAATAGGTAGGTATATACTATGTTATACTAGGAGGTATAGGTAGGTATATACACTGATGTACTAGCAGTTATAGGTAGGTATATACTTTGTTATACTAGTAGTTATAGGTAGGTATATAGTATGTTATACTAGCAGTTATAAGTAGGTATATACGCTGTAATACTAGCAGTTATAGGTAGGTATATACTCTGTTATACTAGCAGTTATAGGTAGGTATATAGTATGTTATACTAGCAGTTATAAGTAGTTATATACTCTGTCATACTAGCAGTTATAGGTAGGTATATACTCTGTTATACTAGCAGCTAAAGGTAGGTATAGAATATGTTATACTAGCAGTAATAGGTTGGTATTGACGATGTTAAACTAGCAGTTATAGGTAGTTATATACTCTGCTATACTAGCAGTTATAGGTAGGTATATACTATGTTATACTAGCAGTTATAGGTAGGTATATACTCTGCTATACTAGCAGTTATAGGTAGGTATTTACTCTGTTATACTAGCAGTTATAGGTAGGTATATACTCTGTTATACTACCAGTTATAGGTAGGTATAGAGTATGTTATACTAGCAGTTATGGGTAGGTATATACTCTGTTATACTATCAGTTATAGGTAGGTATAGAGTATGTTATACTAGCAGTTATGTGTAGTTATATACTCTGTCATGCTAGCAGTTATAGGTAGGTATATACTCTGCTATACAAGCTTTTATAGGTAGGTATATACTCTGCTATACTAGTAGTTATAGGTAGGTATATATTATGTTATACTAGCAGTAATAGGTAGTATGGACTATGTTATACTAGCGGTTATAGGTAGGTAGATACTTTGTTATCCTAGCAGTTATATACAGGTGTACACTCTGTTTTACTAGCAGTTATAGGTAGGTATAGACTATGTTATACTAGCAGTTGTAGGTAGGTATTGCCTATGTAATAATAGAGGTTATAGGTAGGTATAGACTATTTTATACTAGCAGTCATATGTAGGTATAGACTCTGTTATGCTAGCAGTTATAGGTTGGTATATACTCTGTTATACTAGCAGTTAT
This sequence comes from Archivesica marissinica, assembly GCA_014843695.1. Lineage (NCBI taxonomy): Eukaryota > Metazoa > Mollusca > Bivalvia > Venerida > Vesicomyidae > Archivesica > Archivesica marissinica. The sequence goes on along the minus strand of JABXNX010000069.1, from coordinate 52,601 downwards.
AAGTAGGTATATACACTGTAATACTAGCTGTTATAGGTAGGTATAGACTATGTTATACTAGCATTTATAGGTAGGTATTGAATATGTTATACTAGCAGTTATAGGTATGTATAGACTGTGCTATACTAGCAGTTATACGTAGGTATACATGATGTTATACCAGCGGTTAGAGGTAGGTATAGTCTATGTTATACTAGCAGATATTGGTAGGTATATACTCTGTTATACTAGCAGTTATAGATAGGTATAGACTATATTATACTAGCAGTTATAGGTAGGTATAAACTATGTTATAATAGAGGTTTAAGGTAACTATATATTATGTTATACTAGCAGTTATGGGTAGGTATAGACTATGTTATACTAGCAGTTATAGGTAGCTATATACTATGTTATACTAGCAGTTATTGACAGGTATAGATTATGTTATCCTAGCAGTTATAGGTAGGTATATACTCTGTGTTACTAGCAGTTATAGATAGGTATAGACTATGTTATGCTAGCAGTTATAGGTAGGTATATACTCTGTTATACTAGCAGTTATAGGTAGGTATACACGATGTTATACCAACAGTTATAGGTAGCTATAGATTAGGCTATAATAGCGGTTATAGGTAGGTATAGTCTATGTTATACTAGCAGTTATAGGTAGGTATGGACTATGTAATAACAGCGGTTATAGGTAGGTATATACTCTGTTATACTAGCAGTTATAGATAGGTATAGACTATGTTATACTAGCGGTTATAGGTAGGTATTGCCTATGTAATAATATAGGTTATAGGTAGGTATAGACTATTTTATACAAGCAGTCATAGGTAGGTATAGACTCTGTTATGCTAGCAGTTATAGGTAGGTATATACTCTGTTATACTAGCAGTTATAGATATGTATAGACTATGTTATACTAGCGGTCATAGGTAGATATACACTCTGTTATACTAGCAGTTATAGGTAGGTATAGACTATGTTATACTAGCAGTTATAGGTATGTATAGACTATGTTATACTAGCAGTTATAGGTATGTATAGACTGTGCTATACTAGCAGTTATACGTAGGTATACATGATGTTATACCAGCGGTTAGAGGTAGGTATATACTCTGTTATACTAGCAGTTATAGGTAGGTATAGTCTATGTTATACTAGCAGATATTGGTAGGTATATACTCTGTTATACTAGCAGTTATAGATAGGTATAGACTATATTATACTAGCAGTTATAGGTAGGTATAAACTATGTTATAATAGAGGTTTAAGGTAACTATATATTATGTTATACTAGCAGTTATGGGTAGGTATAGACTATGTTATACTAGCAGTTATAGGTAGCTATATACTATGTTATACTAGCAGTTATTGACAGGTATAGATTATGTTATCCTAGCAGTTATAGGTAGGTATATACTCTGTGTTACTAGCAGTTATAGATAGGTATAGACTATGTTATGCTAGCAGTTATAGGTAGGTATATACTCTGTTATACTAGCAGTTATAGGTAGGTATACACGATGTTATACCAACAGTTATAGGTAGCTATAGATTAGGCTATAATAGCGGTTATAGGTAGGTATAGTCTATGTTATACTAGCAGTTATAGGTAGGTATGGACTATGTAATAACAGCGGTTATAGGTAGGTATATACTCTGTTATACTAGCAGTTATAGATAGGTATAGACTATGTTATACTAACGGTTATAGTAGGTATTGCCTATTAATAATATAGGTTATAGGTAGGATGACTATTTTATACAACAGTCATAGGAGGTAAGACTCTGTTATGCAGCAGTATAGTAGGTATATACTCTGTTATACTAGCATTATAGTATGTATAGCTATGTTATATACGGTCTAGGTAGATATACACTCTGTTATACTAGCAGTTATAGGTAGGTATAGACTATGTTATACTAGCAGTTATAGGTATGTATAGACTATGTTATACTAGCGGTTATAGGTAGGTATAGACTATGTTATACTAGCAGTTATAGGTAGGTATAGACTATGTTATACTAGCGGTTATAGGTAGGTATAGACTATGTTATACTAGCAGATATATGTAGTTATATACTCTGTTATACTAGCAGTTATAGATAGGTATAGACTATGTTATACTAGCAGTTATAGGTAGGTATTGCCTATGTAATAATAGAGGTTATAGGTAGGTATAGACTATTTTATACTAGCAGTCATAGGTAGGTCTAGACTCTGTTATGCTAGCAGTTATAGGTAGGTATATACTCTGTTATACTAGCAGTTATATATATTTATATACTATGTTATACTAGCAGTTATAGGTAGGTATATACTTTGCTATGCTAGCAGTTATAGGTAGCAATATACTCTGTTATACTAGCAGTTATAGGTAGGTATATACTCTGCTATGATAGCAGTTATAGGTAGGTATATACTCTGTTATACTAGAAGTTATAGGTAGGTATAGAGTCTGTTATACTAGCAGTAATAGGTAGGTATAGACTATGTTATACTAGCAGCTATAGGTAGGTATATACTCTGTTATACTAGCAGTTATATATTTGTATATACTATGTTATACTAGCATTTATAGGTAGGTATATACTATGTTATACTAGCGGTTTTAGGTAGGTATATATTCTGTTATACTAGCAGTTATAGGTAGGTATAGACTAGGTTATAATATCGGTTATAGGTAGGTATAGTCTATGTTATACTAGCAGTTATAGGTAATTATGGAAAATGTTCTACTAGCGGTTAAAGGTAGGTATATACTCTGTTATATTAGCAGTTATAGGTAGGTATATACTCTGTGATACTAGCAGTTATAGGTAGGTATATATTCTGTTATACTAGCAGTTATAGGTAGGTATAGACTAGGTTATAATATCGGTTATAGGTAGGTATAGTCTATGTTATACTAGCAGTTATAGGTAAGTATGGAAAATGTTATACTAGCGGTTATAGGTAGGTATATACTCTGTTATATTAGAAGTTATAGGTAGGTATATACTCTGTGATACTAGCAGTTATAGGTAGGCATAGACTATGTTATACTAGCAGTTATAGGTAGGTATAGTGTCTGTTATACTAGCAGTTATAGGTAGGTATAGACTATGTAATACTAGCAGTTATAGGTAGGTATAGACTATATTATAATATAGGTTTACGGTAACTTTATACTATGTTATACTAGCAGTTATGGGTAGCTATATACTCTGTTATACTAGCAGTTATAGGTTGGTATATATTCTGTTATGCTTGCAGGAATAAGTAGGTATATACTCTGTTATACTAGCAGTAATAAGTAGGTATATACTATGTTACAATTGCAGTTATAGGTAGGTATAATCTATGTTATACTAGCAGTTATAGGTATGTATGGACTATGTTATACTAGCGGTTATTGGTAGGTATAGACTATGTTATACTAGCAATTACAGGTAGGTATAGACTATGTTATGATAGCGGTTATAGGTAGGTATTGACTATGTAATAATAGAGGTTATAGGTAGGTATTGAAATATGTTATACTAGCAGTAATAGGTAGGTATAGACTCTGTTATATTAGCAGTTTTAGGTACGTATAGATTCTGTTATACTAGCATTAATAGGTAGGTATATACTCTGTTATACTAGCAGTTATAGATATGTATATACTTTGTTATACTAGATGTCATAGGTAGGTATATACTCTGCTATATAGCAGTTATAGGTAGGTATATACTCTGTTATACTAGCAGTTATAGATATGTATAGACAATGTTATGCTAGCAGTAATAGGTATGTATATACTATGTTACAATTGCGGTTATAGGTAGGTATAGTCTATGTAATGCTAGCAGTTATAGGTATGTATGGACTATGTTATACTAGCGATTATAGGTAGGTATAGACTATGTTATACTAGCTGTTATAAGTAGGTATATACTCTGTTATACTAGCAGTTATAGATATGTATAGACAATGTTATACTAGCAGTAATAGGTATGTATATACTATGTTACAATTGCGGTTATAGGTAGGTATTGTCTATGTTATGCTAGCAGTTATAGGTATGTATGGACTATGTTATACTAGCGATTATAGTTAGGTATAGACTATGTTATACTAGCAGTTATAAGTAGGTATAGAGTTTGTTATACTAGCAGTTATAGGTAGGTATAGATTTTGTTATACTAGCAGCTATAGGTAGGTGTATACTCTGTTATACTAGCAGTTATATATATATATACACTATGATATACTAGCAGTTGTAGGTAGGTATAGACTATGTTATAATAGAGGTTATAGGTATGTATGGACTAGGTTATACTAGCGGTTATAGCTAGGTATATACTTTGTTATTCTAGCAGTTATCTGTAGGTATATACTCTGTGTTACTAGCAGTTATAGGTAGGTATAGACTATGATATACTAGCAGTTATAGGTAGGTATTGACTATGTAATAATAGAGGTTATAGGTAGGTATTGAAATATTTTATACTAGCAGTAATAGGTAGGTATAGACTCTGTTATATTAGCAGTTATAGGTAGGTATATACTCTGTTATACTAGAAGTAATAGGTAGGTATACACTCTGTTATACTAGCATTAATAGGTAGGTATATACTCTGTTTTACTAGCAGTTATTGGTAGGTATATACTATGTTATACTAGCAGTTATAGGTAGGTATATACTATGTAATAATAGAGGTTATAGGTATGTATAGACTATGTTATGCTAGCAGTAATAGGTAGGTATATACTCTGTTATACTAGCAGTTATAGGTAGGTATATACTCTGTTTTACTAGCAGTTATTGGTAGGTATATACTATGTTAAAATAGCGGTTATAAGTAGATATAGACTATGTTATGCTAGCAGTTATAGGTAGGTATATACTCTGTTATACTAGCAGTTATTGGTAGGTATAGATACTGTTATGCTAGCAGGAATAAGTAGGTATATACTCTGTTATACTAGCAGTTATAGTTAGGTATATACTCTGTTATACTAGCAGTTATAGATATGCATAGACTATGTTATACTAGCAGTAATAAGTAGGTATATACTATGTTACAATTACGGTTATAGGTAGGTATTGTCTATATTATACTAGCAGTTATAGGTAGGTATAGACTATGTTATACTAGCGGTTATTCGTAGGTATAGACTCTGTTATACTAGCAGATATAGGTAGGTATATACTCTGTTATACTAGCAGTTATATATAGGTATATATTATGATATAATAGCAGTTATAGGTAGGTATAATCTATGTTATACTAGCGGTTATATGTAGGTATATACTCAGTTATACTAGCAGTTATAGGTAGGTATATACTATGTTATACTAGCAGTTTTAGGTAGGTATATACTCTGTTATACTAGCAGTAATAGGTAGGTATATACTATGTTATAATTGCGGTTATAGGTAGGTATAGTCTATGTTAGACTAGCAGTTATAGGTATGTATTGACTATGTTATACTAGCGGTTATTGTTAGGTATAGACTATGCTATACTAGCAGTTCAAGTTAGGTATAGACTATGTAATAATAGCGGTTATAGGTAGGTATAGACTATGCTATACTAGCAGTTAAAGGTAGGTATGGACTATGTTATACTAGCTGTTATAGGTAGATAGATACTATGTTATACTAGCAGTTATAGATAGGTATAGACTCTGTTATACTAGCAGTTATAGGTAGGTTTATATTCTTTTATACTAGCAGTTATAGGTAGGTATAGACTATATTATACTAGCATTTATAGGTATGTATAGACTATGTTATAATAGCGGTTATAGGTAGGTATAGACTATGCTATACTAGCAGTTATAGGTATGTATGGACTATGTTATGCTAGCGGATATAGGTAGGTATATACTCTGTTATACTAGCAGTTATAGGTAGGTATTGACTATGTTATACTAGCAGTTATAGCTAGGTATAGACTATGTTATAATAGATGTTATAGGTAGGTATAGAATATGTTATACTAGCAGTTATAGGTAGGTATAGACTTTGTTATACTAGCAGTTATAGGTAGGTATACACGATGTTATACCAGCTGTTAGCGGTAAGTATATACTCTGTTATACTAGCAGTTATAGGTAGGTATATACTATTTTATACTAGCAGATATTGGTAGATATATACTCTGTTATACTAGCAGTTATAGGTAGGTATATACTATGTTATAATAGCAGATATTGGTAGGTATATACTCTGTTATGCTAGCAGTTATAGGTAGGTATATACTCTGTTATACTAGCAGTTATATATAGGTTTATACTATGATATAATAGCAGTTATAGGTAGGTATAGACTATGTTATAATAGAGGTTTTAAGTAGGTATAGACTCTGTTATACTAGCAGATATAGGTAGGTATATACTCTGTTATACTAGTAGTTATATATAGGTATATACTATGTTATACTAGCAGTTATGGGTAAGTATAGACTATGTTATACAAGCGGTTATAGTAGGTGTATACTCTGCTATGCTAGCAGTTATATGTATGTATAAACTCTGTTATACTATTAGTTATAGGTATGTATAAATTCTGTTATACTAGCAGTAATATGTAGGTATAAACTCTGTTATACTAGCAGTTATAGGTAGCTATATACTCTGTTATACTAGCAGTTATTGATATGTATATACTATATTATACTAGCAGTCATAGGTAGGTATAGACTCTGTTATATTAGCAGTTATAGGTAGGTATAGACTATGTTATGCTAGCAGTAATAGGTAGGTATATACTCTATTATACTAGCCGTTATAGATATTTATAGACTATGTTATGCTAGCGGTTATAGGTAGGTATAGACTATGTTATACTAGCAGTTATAAGTAGGTATAGACAATGTTATACTAACAGTTATAGGTAGGTATAAACGATGTTATACCAGCGGTTAGAGGTAGGTATATACTCTGTTATACTAGCAGTGATAGGTAATATAGATTATGTATCCTAGCGGTTATAGGTAGGCATAGACTATGTTATAATAGCAGTTATATGTAGGTATAACCTATGTTATACTAGCAGTTATAGGTTGGTAAATACTCTACTATACTAGCAGTTATAGGTAGGTATAAATTATGTTATACTAGCAGTAATATATAGGTATACACTCTGTTATACTAGCAGTTATAGATATGTATAGACTATGTTATACTAGCAGTTATAGGTAGGAATAGAATCTGATTTACTAGCAGTTATAGGTAAGTCTAGACTATGTTATATTAGCAGTTATAGGTAGGTATAAACTATGTTATAATAGCGGTTATTGGTAGGTATAGACTATGTTATACTAGCAATTATAAGTATGTATGGACTATGTTATACTAGCAATTATAGGTAGGTATATACTCTGCTAAACTAGCAGGTATAGGTAGGTATATACTATGCTATACTAGCAGTTATAGGTAGGTATATACTCTGTTATACTAGCAGCTATAGGTAGGTATATAGTAAGTTATACTAGCAGTAATAGGTAGGTATATACTCTGTTATACTAGCAGTTATATATATGTATATACTCTGTTATACTAGCAGTTATAGGTAAGCATATACTATGTTATACTAGCAGGTATTGGTACTTATAGAGTCTGTTATACTAGCAGTTAATAGGTAGGTATTGACTTTGTTATACTAGAAGATATAGGTAGGAATATACTCTGTTTTACTAGCAGTTATATATAAGTATAGACTATGTTATACTAGCAGTTATAAGTAGGTATAGACTATGTTATAATAGAGGTTTAAGGTAACTATATACTATGTTATACTAGCAGTTATAGGTAGGTATATACTTTGCTATGCTAGCCGTTATAGGTAGGAATATACTCTATTATACTAACAGTTATAGGTAGGTATAGAGACTGTTATACTAGCAGTAATAGGTAGGTATATACTCTGTTATACTAGCAGTTATGGGTAGGTATAGACTCTGTTATACTAGCAGTTATAGGTAGGTATATACTCTGTTATACTAGCAGTTATAGGTAGGTATAGACTATGTTATACTAGCAGTTATAGGTAGGTATAATCTATGTTATACTAGCGGTTATAGGTAGGTATATACTCTGTTATACTAGCAGTTATAGGTAGGTATATACTATGTTATACTAGCAGTTTTAGGTAGGTATAGACTCAGTTATACTAGCAGTAATAGGTAGGTATATACTCTGTTATACTAGCAGTTATTGACATGTATAGACTATGTTATACTATCAGTAATAGGTAGGTATATTCTATGTTATAATTGCGGTTATAGGTAGGTATAGTCTATGTTATACTAGCAGTTATAGGTATGTATTGACTATGTTATACTAGCGGTTATTGTTAGGTATAGACTATGTTATACTAGCAGTTCTAGTTAGGTATAGACTATGTAATAATAGCGGTTATAGGTAGGTATAGACTATGCTATACTAGCAGTTATAGGTAGGTATGGACTATGTTATACTAGCTGTTATAGGTAGGTATATACTATGTTATACTAGCAGTTATAGATAGGTATATACTCTGTTATACTAGCAGTTATAGGTAGGTTTATATTCTTTTATACTAGCAGTTATAGGTAGGTATAGACTATGTTATACTAGCATTTATAGGTATGTATATACTATGTTATAATAGCGGTTATAGGTAGGTATAGACTATGTTATACTAGCAGTTATAGGTATGTATGGACTATGTTATACTAGCAGATATAGGTAGGTATATACTCTGTTATACTAGCAGTTATAGGTAGGTATTGACTATGTTATACTAGCAGTTATAGGTAGGTATAGACTATGTTATAATAGAGGTTTTAGGTAGGTATAGAATATGTTTGGTGGTGGTTTTTTTTTGGTGGTTTTATACTAGCAGTTATAGGTAGGTATATACTATGTTATACTAGCAGTTATAGGTAGGTATATACTCTGTTATACTAGCAGTTATAGGTAGGTATATACTATGTTATACTAGCAGTTATAGGTAGGTATATACTCTGTTATGCTAGCAGTTATAGGTAGGTATATACTCTGTTATACTAGCAGTTATATATATGATATACTCTGTTATACTAGCAGTTACGGTAGCATAGACTATGTTATACTAGCAGATATAGGTAGGTATAGAGTCTGTTTTACTAGCAGTTATATATAAGTATAGACTATGTTATACTAGCAGTTATAGGTAGGTATAGACTATGTTATAATAGAGGTTTAAGGTAACTATATACTATGTTATACTAGCAGTCATAGGTAGGTATATACTTTGCTATGCTAGCAGTTATAGGTAGGTATAAACTATGTTATACTAGCTGTTATAGGTAGGTATAGAGTCTGTTTTACTAGCAGTTATATATAAGTATAGACTATGTTATACTAGCAGTTATAGGTAGGTATAGACTATGTTATAATAGAGGTTTAAGGTAACTATATACTATGTTATACTAGCAGTCATAGGTAGGTATATACTTTGCTATGCTAGCAGTTATAGGTAGGTATAAACTATGTTATACTAGCTGTTATAGGTAGGTATAGAGTCTGTTATACTTGCCGTAATAGGTAGGTATATACTCTGTTATACTAGCAGTTATTGATATGTATATACTATGTTATACTAGCAGTTATAGGTAGGTATAGACTCTGTTTTACTAGCAGTTATAGGTAGGTATTGACTATGTTATACTAGCAGTTATAGGTAGGTATTGACTATGTAATAATAGAGGTTATAGGTAGGTATTGAAATATGTTATACTAGCAGTAATAGGTAGGTATAGACTCTGTTATACTAGCTGTTATAGCTAGGTATATACTCTGTTATACTAGCAGTTATAGATATGTATAGAAAATGTTATACTAGCAGTTATAGGTAGGTATAAACGATGTTATACTAGCGGTTAGAGGTAGGTATATACTCTGTTATACTAGCAGTGATAGGTAAGTATAGATTATGTTATACTAGCGGTTATAGGTAGGCATAGATTATGCTATTCTAGCAGTTATAGGTAGGTATAGACTATGTTATAATAGCAGTTATAGGTAGGTATAGACTATGTCATACTAGCAGATATAGGTAGGTATATACTCTGTTTTACTAGCAGTTATAGATAGGTATTGCCTATGTAATAATAGAGGTTATAGGTAGGTATAGACTATGTTATACTAGCAGTTATAGGTAGGTATAGAATATGTTATACTAGCAGTTATAGGTAGGTATAGACTGTGTTATACTAGAAGTTATAGGTAGGTATGCACGATGTTATACCAGCGGTTAGAGGTAGGTATATACTATGTTATACTAGCAGTTATAGGTAGGTATATAATATGTTATACTAGCAGGTATTGGTATGTATATACTCTGTTATACTAGCAGTTATAGGTAGGTATGGACTATGTTATACTAGCGGTTATAGGTAGGTATATACTCAGTTATACTAGCAGTTATAGGTAGGTATACAATCTGCTATGCTAGCAATTGTAGGTAGGTATATACTCTGTTATACTTGCAGTTGTAGGTAGGTATATATTCTTTTATACTAGCAGTTATAGGTATGTATAGACTATGTTAAACTAGCAGTTATATGTAGGTATAGACTATGTTAAACTAGCGGTAATAGTTAGGTATAGAGTATATTGTACTAGCAGTTATAGGTAGGTATAGACTCTGTTATACTAGCAAATATAGGTAGGTATATACTCTGTTATACTAGCAATTATATATAGGTATAGACTATGTTATACTAGCAGTTATAGCTAGGTATATACTAAGTTATAATAGAGGTTTTAGATAGGTATATACTATGTTATTCTAGCAGTTATGGGTAAGTATTGACTATGTTATACTAGCCTGTTATAGGTAGGTATCTACTCTGCTATGCTAGCAGTTATATGTAGGTATATACTCTATTATACTAGCAGTTATAGGTATGTATATATTATGTTATACTAGCAGTAATAGGTAGGTATATACTATGTTATACTAGCAGTTATAGGTAGCTATATACTCTGTTATACTAGCAGTTATTGATATGTATATACAATGTTATACTAGCAGTTATAGGTAGGTAGAGACTCTGTTTTACTAGCAGTTATAGGTAGGTATAGAATACGTTATACTAGCAGCTATATGTAGGTATTGACTATGTAATACTAGAGGTTATAGGTAAGTATTGAAATATGTTATACTAGCAGTAATAGGTAGGTATAGACTCTGTTAGTCTAGCAGTTATAGGTAGGTATATACTCTGTTATACTAGCGGTTATAGGTAGGTATAGACTATGTTATACTAGCAGTTATAAGTAGGTATAGACAATGATATACTAGCAGTTATAGGTAGGTATAAACTATGTTATACCAGCGGTTTGAGGTAGGTATATACTCTGTTATACTAGCAGTGATAGGTAAGTATAGATTATGTTATATTAGCGGTTTAAGGTAGGCATAGACTATGTTATACTAGCAGTTATAGGTAGGTATATACTATGTTATAATAGCGGTTATAGGTAGGAATAGACTATGTTATACTAGCAGTTATAGGTAGGTATGGACTATGTTATACTAGCGGTTATAGCTAGATATATACTTTGTTATTCTAGCAGTTATAGGTAGGTATATACTCTGTTATGCTAGCAGTTATAGGTTGGTATATACTCTGTTATACTAGCAGTTATAGGTAGGTATAGAGTCTGTTATACTAGCAGTAATAGGTAGGTATAGTCTATGTTATACTAGCAGTTATAGCTAGGTATAGACTTTGTTATAATAGAGGTTTTAGATAGGTGTAGACTATGTTATGCTAGCAGTTATGGGTAAGTATAGACTATGTTATACTAGCGGTTATAGTTAGGTATATACTCTGTTATACTAGCTGTTATAGGTAGGTATATACTCTGTTATACTAGCAGTTATATATAGGTATAGACTATGTTATACTAGCAGTTATAGTTAGGTATGGACTATGTTATACTAGCGGTTATAGCTAGGTATAGACCATGTTATACTAGCAGTTATAGGTAGGTATATACTCTGTTATACTAGCAGTTATAGGTAGGTATATACTCTGTTATACTAGCAGTTATATATAGGTATAGACTATGTTATACTAGCAGTTATAGCTAGGTATAGACTTAGTTATAATAGAGGTTTTAGATAGGTATAGACTATGTTATGCTAGCAGTTATGGGTAAGTATAGACTATGTTATACTAGCAGTTATAGGTAGGTATATACTCTGTTTTACTACCAGTTATAGATATGTATATACTATGTTATGCTAGCAGTTATAGGTAGGTATATACTCTGATTTACTAGCAGTTGTAGGTAGGTATAGACTATGTTATTCTAACATTTATAGGTAGCTATAGACTAGGCTATAATAGCGGTTATAGGTAGGTATAGTCTATGTTATACTAGCAGTTATAGGTAGGTATGGACTATGTTATACTAGAGGTTATAGGTAGGTATATACTCTGTTATACCAGCAGTTATAGGTAGGTATATACTCTGTTATACTAGCAGTTATAGCTAGGTATATACTATGTTATAATAGAGGTTTTAGATAGGTATAGACAGTTATACTAGCAGTTATGGGTAAGTATAGACTATGTTATACTAGCGGTTATAGTTAGGTATATACTAGGTTATTCTAGCAGTTATAGGTAGGTATATACTCTGATATACTAGCAGTTATATGTTGGTATATACTATGTTATGCTAGCAGTTATAGGTAGGTATAGTGTCTGTTATACTAGCAGTTATAGATATGTATCTAGCAGTTATAGGTAGGTATAGACTATGTTATACTAGCAGTTTTAGGTAGGTATATACTATGTTATACTAGCAGTAATAGGTAGGTATAGACTATGTTATACTAGCAGTTATAGGTAGCTATATACTCTGTTATACTAGCAGTTATTGATATGTATATACTATGTTATACTAGCAGTTATAGGTAGGTATAGACTCTGTTTTACTAGCAGATATAGGTAGGTATAGACTATGTTATTCTAACAGTTATAGGTAGCTATAGACTAGGCTATAATAGCGGTTATAGGTAGGTATAGTCTATGTTATACTAGCAGTTATAGGTAGGTATGGACTATGTTATACTAGAGGTTATAGGTAGGTATATACTCTGTTATACTAGCAGTTATAGCTAGGTATAGACTATGTTATAATAGAGGTTTTAGATAGGTATAAACAGTTATACTAGCAGTTATGGGTAGGTATAGACTATGTTATACTAGCGGTTATAGTTAGGTATATACTAGATTATTCTAGCAGTTATAGGTAGGTATATACTCTGATATACTAGCAGTTATAGATTGGTATATACTATGTTATGCTAGCAGTTATAGGTAGGTATAGTGTCTGTTATACTAGCAGTAATAGGTAGGTATAGAATATGTTATAATAGCAGTTATAGGTAGGTATATACTATGTTATACTAGCAGTTATTGATATGTATATACTTTGTTATGCTAGCAGTTATAGGTAGGTAAATACTCTGATTTACTAGCAGTTATAGGTAGGTATAGACTATGTTATACTAACAGTTATATGTAGCTATAGACTAGGCTATAATAGCGATTATAGGTTGGTATAGTCTATGTTATACTAGCAGTTATAGGTAGGTATGGACTATGTTATACTAGCGGTTATAGGTAGGTATATACTCTGTTATACTAGCAGTTATAGGTAGGTATATACTCTGTTATACTAGCAGTTATAGGTAGGCATAGAGTCTGTTATACTAGCAGTAATAGGCAGGTATAGATTATGTTATACTAGCAGTTATAGCTAGGTATAGACTATGTTATAATAGAGGTTTAGATAGGTATAGACTATGTTATACTAGCAGTTATGGGTAAGTATAGACTATGTTATACTAGCGGTTATAGTTAGGTATATACTCTGCTATGCTAGCAGTTATAGGTAGGTATATACTCTATTATACTAGCAGTTATAGGTATGTATAGATTATGTTATACTAGCATTAATAGGTAGGTATAGACTATGTTATACTAGCAATTATAGGTAGCTATATACTCTGTTATACTAGCAGTTATTGATATGTATATACTATGTTATACTAGCAGTTATAGGTAGGTATATACTCTGTTATACTAGCAGTTATAGGTAGGTATATACTATGTTATACTAGCAGTTATAGATATGTATATACTAGGTTATTCTAGCTGTTATAGGTAGGTATATACTCTGATATACTAGCAGTTATAGGTTGGTATTTACTATGTTATGCTAGCAGTTATAGGTAGGTATAGTGTCTGTTATACTAGCAGTAATAGGTAGGTACAGAATATGTTATACTAGCAGTTATAGGTAGGTATATACTCTATTATACTAGCAGTTATAGATATGTATATACCTTGTTATGCTAGCAGTTATAGGTAGGTATATACTCTGATTTACTAGCAGTTATAGGTAGGTATAGACTATGTTATACTAACAGTTATAGGTAGCTATAGACTAGGCTATAATAGAGATTATAGGTTGGTATAGTCTATGTTATACTAGCAGTTATAGGTAGGTATGGACTATGTTATACTAGCGGTTATAGGTAGGTATATACTCTGTTATACTAGCAGTTATAGGTAGGTATATACTCTGTTATACTAGCAGTTATAGGTAGGCATAGAGTCTGTTATACTAGCAGTAATAAGCAGGTATAGATTATGTTATACTAGCAGTTATAGCTAGGTATAGACTATTTTATAATAGAGGTTTTAGATAGGTATAGACTATGTTATACTAGCAGTTATGGGTAAGTATAGACTATGTTATACTAGCGGTTATAGTTAGGTATATACTCTGCTATGCTAGCAGTTATAGGTAGGTATATACTCTAATATACTAGCAGTTATAGGTATGTATAGATTATGTTATACTAGCAGTAATAGATAGGTATAGACTATGTTATACTAGCAGTTATATGTAGCTATATACTCTGTTATACTAGCAGTTATTGATATGTATATACTATGTTATACTAGCAGTTATAGGTAGGTATAGACTGTTTTACTAGCAGTTATAGGTAGGTATAGACTATGTTATACTAGCAGTTATAAGTAGGTATTGACTATGTAATAATAGAGGTTATAGGTAGGTATTGATATATGTTATACTAGCAGTAATAGGTAGGTATATACTCTGTTATACTAGCAGTTATAGATATGTATAGACTATGTTATACTAGCGGTTATAGGTATGTATAGACTATGTCATACTAGCAGTTATAAGTAGGTATAGACAATGTTATACTAGCAGTTATAGGTAGGTATAAACGATGTTATACTAGCAGTTATAGGTAGGTATATACTTTGCTATGTTAGCAGTTATAGGTAGGTATATACTGTGTTATACTAGCAGTTATAGGTAGGTATAGAGTCTGTTATACTAGCAGTAATAGGTAGGTATATACTATACTCTGTTATACTAGCAGTTATAGATATGTATATACTATGTTATACTAGCAATTATAGGTAGGTATATACTCTGATTTACTAGTAGTTATAGGTAGGTATAGACTATGTTATACTAGCAGTTATAGGTAGGTATATACTATGTTATAATAGCGGTTATAGGTAGGTATGGACTATGTTATACTAGCAGTTATAGATATGTATCTAGCAGTTATAGGTAGGTATAGACTCTGTTATACTAGCAGTTATAGGTAGGTATATACTATGTTATACTAGCAGTTATAGGTAGCTATATACTCTGTTATACTAGCAGTTATTGATATGTATATACTATGTTATACTAGCAGTTATAGTTAGGTATAGACTCTGTTTTACTAGCAGATATAGGTAGGTATAGACTATGTTATACTAGCAGTTATAGGTAGGTATTGACTCTATTATACTAGCAGTTATAGGTAGGTATATACTCTGTTATACTAGCGGTTATAGATATGTATAGACTTTGTTATACTAGTGGTTATAGGTAGGAATAGACTATGTTATACTAGCAGTTATAAGTAGATATAGACAATGTTATACTAGCAGTTATAGGTAGGTATAAACGATGTTATACCAGCGGTTAGAGGTAGGTATATACTCTGTTATACTAGCAGTGATAGGTAAGGATAGATTATGTTATACTAGCGGTTATAGGTAGGCATATACTCTGTTATACTAGCAGTCATAGGTAGGTATAGACCATGTTATAATAGCGGTTATAGGTAGGTATATACTATGTTATACTAGCAGTTATAGGTAGGTATTGACTATGTTATACTAGCAGTTATAGGTAGGTATATACTCTGTTAAACTAGCAGTTATAGGTAGGTATATACTCTATTATACTAGCAGTGATATATAGGTATATACTATGTTATACTAGCAGTTATAGCTAGGTATAGACTTTGTTATAATAGAGGTTTTAGATAGGTATAGACTATGTTATGCTAGCAGTTATGGGTAAGTATAGACTATGTTATACTAGCGGTTATAGTTAGGTATATACTCTGCTATGCTAGCTGTTATAGGTAGGTATATACTCTGTTTTACTAGCAGTTATAGATATGTATATACTATGTTATGCTAGCAGTTATAGGTAGGTATATATTCTGATTTACTAGCAGTTATAGGTAGGTATAGACTATGTTATACTAACAGTTATAGGTAGCTATAGACTAGGCTATAATAGCGGTTATAGGTAGGTATAGTATATGTTATACTAGCAGTTATAGGTAGGTATGGACTATGTTATACTAGCGGTTATAGGTAGGTATATACTATGTTATACTAGCAGTTATAGGTAGGTATATACTCTGTTATACTAGCAGTTATAGGTAGGCATAGAGTCTGTTATACTATCAGTAATAGGTAGGTATAGATTCTCTTATACTAGCAGTTATAGCTAGGTATAGACTATGTTATAATAGAGGTTTTAGATAGGTATATACTGTTATACTAGCAGTTATGGGTAAGCATAGACTATGTTATACTAGCGGTTATAGGTAGGTATATACTCTGCTATGCTAGCAGTTATAGGTAGGTATATACTCTATTATACTAGCAGTTATAGATATGTATAGATTATGTTATACTAGCAGTAATAGGTAGGTATAGACTATGTTATACTAGCAGTTATAGGTAGGTATATACTCTGTTATACTAGCAGTTATTGATATGTATATACTATGTTATACTAGCAGTTATAGGTAGGTATAGACTCTGTTATACTAGCAGTTATATGTAGGTATAGACTATGTTATACTATCAGTTATAGGTAGGTATTGACTATGTAATAATAGTGGTTATAGGTAGTTATTGAAATATGTTATACTAGCAGTTATAGGTAGGTATAGACTCTGTTATACTAGCAGTTATAGATATGTATAGACTATGTTATACTAGCGGTTATAGGTATGTATAGACTATGTTATACTAGCAGTTATACGTAGGTATAGACAATGTTATACTAGCAGTTATAGGTAGGTATAAACGATGTTTTACCAGCGGTTAGAGGTAGGTATATACTATGTTATACTAACAGTGATAGGTAAGTATAGATTATGTTATACTAGCGGTTATAGGTAGGCATAAACTATGTTATACTAGCAGTTATAGGTAGGTATAAACTATGTTATAATAGCGGTTATAGGTAGGTATAGACTATGTTATACTAGCAGTTATAATTAGGTATGGACTTTGTTATACTAGCGGTTATAGCTAGGTATATACTAGGTTATTCTAGCAGTTATAGGTAGGTATATACTCTGATATACTAGCAGTTATAGGTTGGTATATACTATGTTATGCTAGCAGTTATAGGTAGGTATAGTGTCTGTTATACTAGCAGTAATAGGTAGGTATAGAATATGTTATACTAGCAGTTATAGGTAGGTATATACTCTGTTATACTAGCAGTTATTGATATGTATATACTTTGTTATGCTAGCAGTTATAGGTAGGTATATACTCTGATTTACTAGCAGTTATAGGTAGGTATAGACTATGTTATACTAACAGTTATAGATAGCTATAGACTAGGCTATAATAGCGATTATAGGTTGGTATAGTCTATGTTATACTAGCAGTTATAGGTAGGTATGGACTATGTTATACTAGCGGTTATAGGTAGGTATATACTCTGTTATACTAGCAGTTATAGGTAGGTATATACTCTGTTATACTAGCAGTTATAGGTAGGCATAGAGTCTGTTATACTAGCAGTAATAGGCAGGTATAGATTATGTTACACTAGCAGTTATAGCTAGGTATAGACTATGTTATAATAGAGGTTTTAGATAGGTATAGACTATGTTATACTAGCCGTTATGGGTAAGTATAGACTATGTTATACTAGCGGTTATAGTTAGGTATATACTCTGCTATGCTAGCAGTTATAGGTAGGTATATACTCTATTATACTAGCAGTTATAGGTATGTATAGATTATGTTATACTAGCAGTAATAGGTAGGTATAGACTATGTTATACTAGCAGTTATAGGTAGCTATATACTCTGTTATACTAGCAGTTATTGATATGTATATACTATGTTATACTAGCAGTTATAGGTAGGTATATACTCTGTTATACTAGCAGTTATAGGTAGGTATATACTATGTTATACTAGCAGTTATAGATATGTATAGACTATGTTATACTAGCGGTTATAGGTATGTATAGACTATGTTATACTAGCAGTTATAAGTAGGTATAGACAATGTTATACTAGCAGTTATAGGTAGGTATAAACGAAGTTATACTAGCAGTTATAGGTAGGTATTTACTTTGCTATGTTAGCAGTTATAGGTAGGTATATACTATGTTATACTAGCAGTTATAGGTAGGTATAGAGTATGTTATACTAGCAGTAATAGGTAGGTATATACTCTGTTATACTAGCAGTTATAGGTAGGTATATACTATACTCTGTTATACTAGCAGTTATAGATATGCATAGACTATGTTATACTAGCAATTATAGGTAGGTATATACTCTGATTTACTAGCAGTTATAGGTAGGTATAGACTATGTTATATTAGCAGTTATAGGTAGGTATATACTCTGTAATACTAGCTGTTATAGGTTATTATAGACTATGTTATACTAGCAGTTATAGGTAGGAATATACTCTGTTATATTAGCAGTTATAGGTAGGTATAGACTATGTTATTCTAGCAGATATAGGTAGGTATATACTCTGTTATACTAGCAGTTATAGATAGGTATAGACTATGTTATACTAGCAGTTATAGGTAGGTATTGTCTATGTAATAATAGAGGTTATAGGTAGGTATATACTATTTTATACTAGCAGTCATAGGTAGGTATAGACTATGTTATGCTAGCAGTTATAGGTAGGTATATACTCTGTTATACTAGCAGTTATAGATATGTATCTAGCAGTTATAGGTAGGTATATACTATGTTATACTAGCAGTAATAGGTAGGTATAGACTATGTTATACTAGCAGTTATAGGTAGCTATATACTCTGTTATACTAGCAGTTATTGATATGTATATACTATGTTATACTAGCAGTTATAGGTAGGTATAGACTCTGTTTTACTAGCAGATATAGGTAGGTATAGACTATGTTATACCAGCAGTTATAGGTAGGTATTGACTCTATTATACTAGCAGTTATAGGTAGGTATATACTCTGTTATACTAGCGGTTATAGATATGTATAGACTTTGTTATACTAGTGGTTATAGGTAGGTATATACTATGTTATACTAGCAGTTATAAGTAGGTATAGACAATGTTATACTAGCAGTTATATGTAGGTATAAACGATGTTATACCAGCGGTTAGAGGTAGGTATATACTCTGTTATACTAGCAGTGATAGGTTAGTATAGATTATGTTATACTAGCGGTTATAGGTAGCATAGACTCTGTTATACTAGCAGTTATAGGTAGGTATAGACCATGTTATAATAGCAGTTATAGGTAGGTATGGACTATGTTATACTAGCAGTTATAGGTAGGAATATACTCTGTTATACTAGCAGTTATAGGTAGGTATATACTCTGTTATACTAACAGTTATATATAGGTATAGAGTATGCAATACTAGCAGTTATAGCTAGGTATAGACTTTGTTATAATAGAGGATTTAGATAGGTATAGACTATGTTATGCTAGCAGTTATGGGTAAGTATAGACTATGTTATACTAGCGGTTATAGTTAGGTATATACTCTACAATGCTAGCAGTTATAGGTAGGTATATACTCTGTTTTTCTAGCAGTTATAGATATGCATATACTATGTTATGCTAGCAGTTATAGGTAGCTATATACTCTGATTTAATAGCAGTTATAGGTAGGTATAGACTATGTTATACTAACAGTTATAGGTAGCTATAGACTAGGCTATAATAGCGGTTATTGGTAGGTATAGTATATGTTATACTAGCAGGTATTGGTAGGTATGGACTATGTTATACTAGCGGTTATATGTAGGTATATACTATGTTATACTAGCAGTTATAGGTAGGTATATACTCTGTTATACTATCAGTTATAGGTAGGCATAGAGTCTGTTATACTAGCAGTAATAGGTAGGTATATATTCTCTTATATTAGCAGTTATAGCTAGGTATAGACTATGTTATAATAGAGGTTTTAGATAGGTATATACTGTTATACTAGCAGTTTTGGGTAAGCATAGACTATGTTATACTAGCGGTTATATGTAGGTATATACTCTGCTATGCTAGCAGTTATAGGTAGGTATATACTCTATTATACCATCAATTATAGATATTTATAGATTATGTTATACTAGCAGTAATAGGTAGGTATAGACTATGTTATACTAGCAGTTATAGGTAGCTATATACTCTGTTATACTAGCAGTTATTGATATGTATATACTATGTTATACTAGCAGTTATATGTAGGTATAGACTTTGTTTTACTAGCAGTTATAGGTAGGTATAGACAATGTTATACTATCAGTTATAGGTAGGTATTGACTATGTAATAATAGAGGTTATAGGTAGGTATTGAAATATGTTATATTAGCAGTTATAGATATGTATAGACTATGTTATACTAGCGGTTATAGGTAGGTATAGACTATGTAATACTAGCAGTTATACGTAGGTATAGACAATGTTATACTAGCAGTTATAGCTAGCAATAAACGATGTTTTACCAGCGGATAGAGGTAGGTATATACTCTGTTATACTAACAGTGATAGGTAAGTATAGATTATGTTATACTAGCGGTTATAGGTAGGCATAGACTCTGTTATACTAGCAGTTATAGGTAGGTATAGACCATGTTATAATAGCAGTTATAGGTAGGTATGGACTATGTTATACTAGCAGTTATAGGTAGGTATATACTCTGTTATACTAGCAGTTATATGTAGGTATATACTCTGTTATACTAGCAGTTATATATAGATATAGAGTATGCAATACTAGCAGTTATAGCTAGGTATAGACTTTGTTATAATAGAGGTTTTAGATAGGTATAGACTATGTTATGCTAGCAGTTATGGGTAAGTATAGACTATGTTATACTAGCGGTTATAGTTAGGTATATACTCTGCTATGCTAGCAGTTATAGGTAGGTATATACTCTGTTTTTCTAGCAGTTATAGATATGCATATACTATGTTATGCTAGCAGTTATAGGTAGCTATATACTCTGATTTACTAGCAGTTATAGGTAGGTATAGACAATGTTATACTAACAGTTATAGGTAGCTATAGACTAGGCTATAATAGCGGTTATAGGTAGGTATAGTATATGTTATACTAGCAGGTATTGGTAGGTATGGACTATGTTATACTAGCGGTTATAGGTAGGTATATACTATGTTATACTAGCAGTTATAGGTAGGTATATACTCTGTTATAATAGCGGTTATAGGTAGGTATAGACTATGTTATACTAGCAGTTATAATTAGGTATGGACTTTGATATACTAGCGGTTATAGCTAGGTATATACTAGGTTATTCTAGCTGTTATAGGTAGGTATATACTCTGATATACTAGCAGTTATAGGTTGGTATTTACTATGTTTTGCTAGCAGTTATAGGTAGGTATAGTGTCTGTTATACTAGCAGTAATAGGTAGGTATAGAATATGTTATACTAGCAGTTATAGGTAGGTATATATTCTGTTATACTAGCAGTTATAGATATGTATATACTTTGTTATGCTAGCAGTTATAGGTAGGTATATACTCTGATTTACTAGCAGTTATAGGTAGGTATAGAATATGTTATACTAACAGTTATAGGTAGCTATAGACTAGGCTATAATAGCGATTATAGGTTGGTATAGTCTATGTTATACTAGCAGTTGTAGGTAGGTATGGACTATGTTATACTAGCGGTTATAGGTAGGTATATACTCTGTTATACTAGCAGTTATATGTAGGTATATACTCTGTTATACAAGCAGTTATAGGTAGGCATAGAGACTGTTATACTAGCAGTAATAGGCAGGTATAGATTATGTTATACTAGCAGTTATAGCTAGGTATAGACTATGTTATAATAGAGGTTTTAGATAGGTCTAGACTATGTTATACTAGCAGTTATGGGTAAGTATAGACTATGTTATACTAGCGGTTATAGTTAGGTATATACTCTGCTATGCTAGCAGTTATAGGTAGTTATATACTCTATTATACTAGCAGTTATAGGTATGTATAGATTATGTTATACTAGCAGTAATAGGTATGTATAGACTATGTTATGCTAGCAGTTATAGGTAGCTATATACTTTGTTATACTAGCAGTTATTGATATGTATATACTATGTTATACTAGCAGTTATAGGTAGGTATGGACTCTGTTTTACTAGCAGTTATAGGTAGGTATAGACTATGTTATACTAGCAGTTATAAGTAGGTATTGACTATGTAATAATAGAGGTTATAGGTAGGTATTGAAATATGTTATACTAGCAGTAATAGGTAGGTATATACTCTGTTATACTAGCAGTTATAGGTAGGTATATACTATGTTATACTAGCAGTTATAGATATGTATAGACTATGTTATACTAGCGGTTATAGGTATGTATAGACTATGTTATACTAGCAGTTATAAGTAGGTATAGACAATGTTATACGAGCAGTTATAGGTAGGTATAAACGATGTTATACTAGCAGTTATAGGTTGGTATATACTTTGCTATGTTAGCAGTTATAGGTAGGAATATACTATGTTGTACTAGCAGTTATAGGTAGGTATAGAGTCTGTTATACTAGCAGTAATAGGTAGGTATATACTCTGTTATACTAGCAGTTATAGGTAGGTATATACTATACTCTGTTTTACTAGCAGTTATAGATAGGCATAGACTATGTTATACTAGCAGTTATAGGTAGGTATTGCCTATGTAATAATAGAGGTTATAGGTAGGTATATACTACTTTATACTAGCAGTCATAGGTAGGTATAGACTATGTTATGCTAGCAGTTATAGGTAGGTATATACTCTGTTATACTAGCAGTTATAGATATGTATCTAGCAGTTATAGTTAGGTACAGACTCTGTTATACTAGCAGTTATAGGTAGGTATATACTATGTTATAATAGAGGTTATAGGTAGGTATAAACTATGTTATACTAGCATTTATTGGTAGCTATAGACTATGTTATACTAGCGGACTTAGGTAGGTATATACTCTGCTATACTGACAGTTACAGGTAGGTATATACTCTGTTATGCTAGCAGTTATAGGTAGGTATATAGTATGTTATACTAGCAGTAATAGGTAGCTATTGACACTGTTATACTAGCAGTTATACGTAGGTATGTACTCTATTATACCAGCAGTTATAGATATGTATATACTTTGTTATACGAGCAGTTATATCTAGGTATAAACTATGTTATACTAGCAGTTATAGGTAGGTATAGACTATGTTATAATAGAGGTTATAGGTAGGTATAAACTATGTTATACTAGCAGTTATTGGTAGGTATAGACTATGTTATACTAGCGGACTTAGGTAGGTATATACTCTGCTATACTGACAGTTACAGGTAGGTATATACTCTGTTATGCTAGCAGTTATAGGTAGGTATATAGTATGTTATACTAGCAGTAATAGGTAGCTATAGACACTGTTATACTAGCAGTTATACGTAGGTATGTATTCTGTTATACCAGCAGTTATAGATATGTATATACTATGTTATACTAGCAGTTATAGGTAGGTATAGACTCTGTTATACTAGCAGCTATTGGTAGGTATAGAGTTTGGTATGCTATCAGTTATAGGTAGGTATAGAGTATGTTATACTAGCAGTAATAGATAGTTATAGACACTGTTATACTAGAAGTTATAGGTAGGTATAGAGTTTGGTATGCTAGCAGTTATAAGTAGGTATAGAGTATGTTATGCTAGCAGTAATAGGTAGTTATATACACTGTTATACTAGCTGTTATAGGTAGGTATATAGTTTGTTGTACTAGCAGTTATAGGTAGGTATAGACTATGTTATACTAGCAGTTATAGGTAGGTATATAATATGTTATAATAGCGGTTATAGGTAGGTATATACTATGTTATACTAGCAGTATTGGTAGGTATATACTATGTTATACTAGCAGTTATAGGTAGGTATATACTCTGTTATACTAGCAGTTATAGGTATGTATATACTCTGTTATACTAGCAGTTATAGGTAGGTATAGAGTATGTTATACTAGCAATCATAGGTAGGTATAGATTCTGTTATGCTAGCAGTTATAGGTAGGTATATACTATGTTATACTAGAGTTATAGTAGATATAGACTCTGTTATACTAGCAGTTATAGTAGGTAGATCGTTTACAGCAGTTATATAGTATATACTTTGTTATACGAGCAGTTATATCTAGGTATAAACTATGTTATACTAGCAGTTATAGGTAGGTATAGACTATGTTATAATAGAGGTTATAGGTAGGTATAAACTATGTTATACTAGCAGTTATTGGTAGGTATAGACTATGTTATACTAGCGGACTTAGGTAGGTATATACTCTGCTATACTGACAGTTACAGGTAGGTATATACTCTGTTATGCTAGCAGTTATAGGTAGGTATATAGTATGTTATACTAGCAGTAATAGGTAGCTATAGACACTGTTATACTAGCAGTTATACGTAGGTATGTACTCTGTTATACCAGCAGTTATAGATATGTATATACTATGTTATACTAGCAGTTATAGGTAGGTATAGACTCTGTTATACTAGCAGCTATTGGTAGGTATAGAGTTTGGTATGCTAGCAGTTATAGGTAGGTATAGAGTATGTTATACTAGCAGTAATAGATAGTTATAGACACTGTTATACTAGAAGTTATAGGTAGGTATAGAGTTTGGTATGCTAGCAGTTATAAGTAGGTATAGAGTATGTTATGCTAGCAGTAATAGGTAGTTATATACACTGTTATACTAGCTGTTATAGGTAGGTATATAGTTTGTTGTACTAGCAGTTATATATAGGTATAAACAATGTCATACTAGCAGTTATAGGTAGGTATAGACTATGTTATACTAGCAGTTATAGGTAGGTATATAGTCTGCTATGCTAGCAGTTATATGTAGGTATAGAGTTTGTTATACTAGCAATCATAGGTAAGTATAGATTCGGTTATGCTCGCAGTTATAGGTAGGTATATACTATGTTATACTAGTAGTTATAGGTAGATATAGACTCTGTTATACTAGCAGTTTTAGGTAGGTATAGATTCGGTTATACTAGCAGTTATAGTTAGGTATATACTCTCCTATCCTAGCAGTTATATGTAGGTATATACTATGTTATACGAGCAGTTATAGTTAGGTATAGACAATGTTATACTAGCAGTTATAGATAGGTATAGACTATGTTATAATAGAAGTTATAGGTAGGTATAAACTATGTTATACTAGCAGTTATAGGTAGGTATATACTCTGCTATACTAGCAGTTATAGGTAGGTATCTGTTATGCTAGCAGTTATAGGTAGGTATAGAGTATGTTATGCTAGCAGTTATAGATAGGTATAGAGTATGTTATACTAGCAGTAATAGGTAGTTATAGACACTGTTATACTAGCTGTTATAAGTAGGTATAGAGTATGTTGTACTAGCAGTTATAGGTAGGTATAGAGTTTCGTATGCTAGCAGTTATAGGTAGGTATAGAGTATGTTATGCTAGCAGTAATAGGTAGGTATAGACTATGTTATACTAGCAGCTATAGGTAGGTATATACTCTGCTATACTAGTAGTTATAGGTAGGTATATATTATGTTATACTAGCAGTTATAGGTAGGTATATACTCTGTTATACTAGCAGTTATAGGTAGGTATAGAGTTTGGTATGCTAGCTGTTATATGTAGGTATATAGTATGTTATACTAGCAGTAATAGGTAGTTATAGACACTGTTATACTAGAAGTTATAGGTAGGTATAGACTTTGGTATGCTAGCAGTTATCGGTAGGTATAGAGTATGTTATGCTAGCAGTAATAGGTAGTTATAGACACTGTTATACTAGCTGTTATAGGTAGGTATATAGTATGTTGTACTAGCAGTTATAGGTAGGTATAGACTCTGTTATACTTGCAGTTATAGGTAGGTATATATTATGTTATACTAGCAGTTATATATAGGTATAAACTATGTCATACTAGCAGTTATAGGTAGGTATATACTCTGCTATACTAGCAATTATAGGTAGTTATATACTCTGTTATACTAGAAGTTATAGATATGTATATACTCTGTTATACTAGCAGTTATAGGTAGGTATAGAGTTTGTTATACTAGCAATCATAGGTAGGTATAGATTCGGTTATGCTAGCAGTTATAGGTAGGTATATACTATGTTATACTAGTAGTTATAAGTAGATATAGACTCTGTTATACTAGCAGTTATAGGTAGGTATAGATTCGGTTATACTAGCAGTTATATGTAGGTATATACTATGTTATACGAGCAGTTATATCTAGGTATAAACTATGTTATACTAGCAGTTATAGGTAGGTATAGACTATGTTATAATAGAGGTTATAGGTAGGTATAAACTATGTTATACTAGCAGTTATTGGTAGGTATAGACTATGTTATACTAGCGGACTTAGGTAGGTATATACTCTGCTATACTGACAGTTACAGGTAGGTATATACTCTGTTATGCTAGCAGTTATAGGTAGGTATGTACTCTGTTATACCAGCAGTTATAGATATGTATATACTATGTTATACTAGCAGTTATAGGTAGGTATAGACTCTGTTATACTAGCAGCTATTGGTAGGTATAGAGTTTGGTATGCTAGCAGTTATAGGTAGGTATAGAGTATGTTATACTAGCAGTAATAGATAGTTATAGACACTGTTATACTAGAAGTTATAGGTAGGTATAGAGTTTGGTATGCTAGCAGTTATAGGTAGGTATAGAGTATGTTATGCTAGCAGTAATAGGTAGTTATATACACTGTTATACTAGCTGTTATAGGTAGGTATATAGTTTGTTGTACTAGCAGTTATATATAGGTATAAACAATGTCATACTAGCAGTTATAGGTAGGTATAGACTATGTTATACTAGCAGTTATAGGTAGGTATATAGTCTGCTATGCTAGCAGTTATATGTAGGTATAGAGTTTGTTATACTAGCAATCATAGGTAAGTATAGATTCGGTTATGCTCGCAGTTATAGGTAGGTATATACTATGTTATACTAGTAGTTATAGGTAGATATAGACTCTGTTATACTAGCAGTTTTAGGTAGGTATAGATTCGGTTATACTAGCAGTTATAGTTAGGTATATACTCTCCTATCCTAGCAGTTATATGTAGGTATATACTATGTTATACGAGCAGTTATAGTTAGGTATAGACAATGTTATACTAGCAGTTATAGATAGGTATAGACTATGTTATAATAGAAGTTATAGGTAGGTATAAACTATGTTATACTAGCAGTTATAGGTAGGTATATACTCTGCTATACTAGCAGTTATAGGTAGGTATCTGTTATGCTAGCAGTTATAGGTAGGTATAGAGTATGTTATGCTAGCAGTTATAGATAGGTATAGAGTATGTTATACTAGCAGTAATAGGTAGTTATAGACACTGTTATACTAGCTGTTATAAGTAGGTATAGAGTATGTTGTACTAGCAGTTATAGGTAGGTATAGAGTTTCGTATGCTAGCAGTTATAGGTAGGTATAGAGTATGTTATGCTAGCAGTAATAGGTAGGTATAGACTATGTTATACTAGCAGCTATAGGTAGGTATATACTCTGCTATACTAGTAGTTATAGGTAGGTATATATTATGTTATACTAGCAGTTATAGGTAGGTATATACTCTGTTATACTAGCAGTTATAGGTAGGTATAGAGTTTGGTATGCTAGCTGTTATATGTAGGTATATAGTATGTTATACTAGCAGTAATAGGTAGTTATAGACACTGTTATACTAGAAGTTATAGGTAGGTATAGACTTTGGTATGCTAGCAGTTATCGGTAGGTATAGAGTATGTTATGCTAGCAGTAATAGGTAGTTATAGACACTGTTATACTAGCTGTTATAGGTAGGTATATAGTATGTTGTACTAGCAGTTATAGGTAGGTATAGACTCTGTTATACTTGCAGTTATAGGTAGGTATATATTATGTTATACTAGCAGTTATATATAGGTATAAACTATGTCATACTAGCAGTTATAGGTAGGTATATACTCTGCTATACTAGCAATTATAGGTAGTTATATACTCTGTTATACTAGAAGTTATAGATATGTATATACTCTGTTATACTAGCAGTTATAGGTAGGTATAGAGTTTGTTATACTAGCAATCATAGGTAGGTATAGATTCGGTTATGCTAGCAGTTATAGGTAGGTATATACTATGTTATACTAGTAGTTATAGTAGTATAGACTCTGTTATACTAGCAGTTATAGGTAGGTATAGATTCGGTTATACTAGCAGTTATATGTAGGTATATACTTGTTATACGAGCAGTTATAGTTAGGTATAGACAATGTTATACTAGCAGTTATAGGTAGGTATAGACTTATGTTATAATAGAAGTTATAGGTTGGTATAAACTATGTAATACTAGCAGTTATAGGTAGGTATCTGTTATGCTAGCAGTTATAGGTAGGTATAGAGTATGTTATGCTAGCAGTTATAAGTAGGTATAGAGTATGTTATACTAGCAGTAATAGGTAGTTATAGACACTGTTATACTAGCTGTTATAGGTAGGTATATACTCTGATATACTAGTAGTTATAGGTAGGTATATATTATGTTATTCTAGCAGTTATAGGTAGGTATATACTCTATTATACTAGCAGCTATAGGTAGGTATAGAATATGTTATACTAGCAGTGATAGGACGTTATAGACTCTGTTATACTAGCGGTTATAGGTAGGTATTGACTCCGTTATACTAGCAGATATAGGTAGCTATATACTCTGTTATACTAGCAGTTATAGATATGTATATATACTATGTCATACTAGCAGTTATAGGTAGGTATATACTATGTTATACTAGCAGTTATAGGTAGGTATAGAGTCTGTTATACTAGCAGTAATAGGTAGGTCTAGACTCTGTTATACTAGCAGTTATAGGTAGTTATATACTCTGTCATACTAGCAGTTATAGATATGTATATACTATGTTATACTAGCAGTTATAGGTAGGTATGTACTCTGTTTTACTAGCAGTTATAGGTCGGTATAGACTATGTTATACTAGCAGTTATAGGTAGGTATAGACTATGTTATACTAGCAATTATAGGTAGGTATATACTCTGTTATACTAACAGTTGTAGGTAGGTATAGACTATGTTATACTAGCAGTTATATGTAGGTACAGATTATGCTATACTAGCAGTTATAGCTAGGTATATACTATGTTATACTAGAGGTAGGTATAGATTATGTTATACCTGCAGTTATAGGTAGGTATATACTCTGTTACACTAACAGTAATAGGTAGTTATATACTCTGTTACACTAACAGTAATAGGTAGGTATATACTATGTTATACTAGGAGTTATAGGTAGGTATATACTATGTTGTACTAGCAGTTATAGGCAGGTATATACTCTGTTATACTAGCAGTTATAGGTAGGTATATACTCTGTTATACTACCAGTTATAGGTAGGTATAGAGTATGTTATACTAGCAGTTATAAGTAGATATATACGCTGTCATACTAGCAGTTATAGGTAGGTATATACACTGTTATGCAATCTGTTATATGTAGGTATATACTATGTTATACTAGCAGTTATTGGTAGGTATAGACTCTGTTACACTAGCAGTTATAGGTAGCTATATACTCTGTTATACTAGCAGTTATATGTAGGTATAGACTATGTTATACTAGCTGTTACAGGTAGTTATATACTCTGTTTTACTAGCATATATAGGTAGCTATATACTCTGTTACACTAGAAGTTATAGGTAGGTATAGAGTATGTTATGCTAGCAGTTATAGGTAGGTATATACTATGTTATAATAACGGTTATAGGTAGGTATAGACTATGTTATACTAGCAGTTATAGGTAGGTATGGACTGTGTTATACTAGCGGTTATTGGTAGGTATATACTCTGTTATACTAGCAGTTATAAGTAGGTATGTACTATGTTATACTAGCAGTTATAGGTAGGTATATACTCTGCTATGGAAGCAGTTATAGGTAGGTATATACTCTGTTATACTAGGTGTTATAGATAGGTATATACTCTGTTATACTAGAAGTTATAAGTAGGTATATAGTCTGTTTTACTAGCAGTTATAGGTAGGTATAGACTATGTTATACTAGCAGTTATAGGTAGGTATATACTATGTTATAATAGCGGTTATAGGTAGGTATAGTCTATGTTGTACTAGCAGTTATAGGTAGGTATGGACTATGTTATACTAGCGGTTATAGGTAGGTATATACTCTGTTATACTAGCAGTTATAGGTAGGTATGTACTATGTTATACTAGCAGTTATAGGTACGTATATACTCTGTTATACTAGAAGTTATAGGTAGGTATAGAGTCTGTTATACTAGCAGTAATAGGTAGGTCTAGACTCTGTTATACTAGCAGTTATAGGTAGTTATATACTCTGTTATACTAGCAGTTATAGATATGTATATACTATGTTATACTAGCAGTTATAGGTAGGTATATACTCTGTTTTACTAGCAGTTATAGGTAGGTATAGACTATGTTATACTAGCAGTTATAGGTAGGTATAGACTATGTTATACTAGCAGTTATAGGTAGGTATAGACTAGGTTATAATATCGGTTATAGGTAGGTATAGTCAATGTTATACTAGCTGTTATAGGTAGGTATAGACTCTGTTATACTAGCAGATATAGGTAGCTATATACTCTGTTACACTAACAGTTATAGGTAGGTATAGACTATGTTATACCAGCGGTTAGATGTATGTATATACTCTGTTGTACTAGCAGTTATAGGTAGTTATATACTCTGCTATACTAGCAGTAATTGGTAGGTATATACTATGTTATACTAGCAGTTATAGGTAGGTATATACTCTGCTATACTAGCAGTTATAGATAGGTATCTGTTATGCTAGCAGTTATAGGTAAGTATAGACTTATGTTATAATAGAAGTTATAGGTAGGTATAAACTATGTTATACTAGCAGTTATAGGTAGGTATATACTCTGCTATACTAGCAGTTATAGGTAGGTATCTGTTATGCTAGCAGTTATAGGTAGGTATAGAGTACGTTATGCTAGCAGTTATAAGTAGGTATAGAGTATGCTATACTGGCAGTAATAGGTAGTTATAGACACTGTTATACTAGCTGTTATAGGTAGGTATATACTCTGATATACTAGTAGTTATAGGTAGGTATATATTATGTTATACTAGCAATTATAGGTAGGTATATACTCTGTTATACTAACAGTTGTAGGTAGGTATAGACTATGTTATACTAGCAGTTATATGTAGGTACAGATTATGCTATACTAGCAGTTATAGCTAGGTATATACTATGTTATACTAGAAGTTATAGGTAGGTATAGATTATGTTATACCTGCAGTTATAGGTAGGTATATACTCTGTTACACTAACAGTAATAGGTAGTTATATACTCTGTTACACTAACAGTAATAGGTAGGTATATACTATGTTATACTAGGAGTTATAGGTAGGTATATACTATGTTATACTAGCAGTTATAGGCAGGTATATACTCTGTTATACTAGCAGTTATAGGTTACAATGTTATACTAGCAGTTATAGGTAGGTATATACTCTGTTATACTAGCAGTTATAGGTAGTTATATACTCTGTTATACTAGCAGTTATAGGTAGGTATAGACTATGTTATACTAGCAGTTATAGGTAGCTATATACTCTGTTACACTAGAAGTTATAGGTAGGTATAGAGTATGTTATGCTAGCAGTTATAGGTAGGTATATACTATGTTATAATAACGGTTATAGGTAGGTATAGACTATGTTATACTAGCAGTTATAGGTAGGTATGGACTGTGTTATACTAGCGGTTATTGGTAGGTATATACTCTGCTATGAAAGCAGTTATAGGTAGGTATATACTCTGTTATACTAGGTGTTATAGATAGGTATATACTCTGTTATACTAGAAGTTATAAGTAGGTATATAGTCTGTTTTACTAGCAGTTATAGGTAGGTATAGACTATGTTATACTAGCAGTTATAGGTAGGTATATACTATGTTATAATAGCGGTTATAGGTAGGTATAGTCTATGTTGTACTAGCAGTTATAGGTAGGTATGGACTATGTTATACTAGCGGTTATAGGTAGGTATATACTCTGTTATACTAGCAGTTATAGGTAGGTATGTACTATGTTATACTAGCAGTTATAGGTACGTATATACTCTGTTATACTAGAAGTTATAGGTAGGTATAGAGTCTGTTATACTAGCAGTAATAGGTAGGTCTAGACTCTGTTTTACTAGCAGTTATAGGTAGTTATATACTCTGTTATACTAGCAGTTATAGATATGTATATACTATGTTATACTAGCAGTTATAGGTAGGTATATACTCTGTTTTACTAGCAGTTATAGGTAGGTATAGACTATGTTATACTAGCAGTTATAGGTAGGTATAGACTATGTTATACTAGCAGTTATAGGTAGGTATAGACTAGGTTATAATATCGGTTATAGGTAGGTATAGTCAATGTTATACTAGCTGTTATAGGTAGGTATAGACTCTGTTATACTAGCAGATATAGGTAGCTATATACTCTGTTACACTAACAGTTATAGGTAGGTATAGACAATGTTATACCAGCGGTTAGATGTATGTATATACTCTGTTGTACTAGCAGTTATAGGTAGTTATATACTCTGCTATACTAGCAGTAATTGGTAGGTATATACTATGTTATACTAGCAGTTATAGGTAGGTATATACTCTGCTATACTAGCAGTTATAGATAGGTATCTGTTATGCTAGCAGTTATAGGTAAGTATAGACTTATGTTATAATAGAAGTTATAGGTAGGTATAAACTATGTTATAATAGCAGTTATAGGTAGGTATATACTCTGCTATACTAGCAGTTATAGGTAGGTATCTGTTATGCTAGCAGTTATAGGTAGGTATAGAGTACGTTATGCTAGCAGTTATAAGTAGGTATAGAGTATGCTATACTGGCAGTAATAGGTAGTTATAGACACTGTTATACTAGCTGTTATAGGTAGGTATATACTCTGATATACTAGTAGTTATAGGTAGGTATATATTATGTTATACTAGCAGTTATAGGTAGGTATATACTCTGTTATACTAGCAGCTATAGGTAGGTATAGAATATGTTATACTAGCAGTAATAGGAAGTTATAGACTCTGTTATACTAGCGGTTATAGGTAGGTATTGACTCCGTTATACTAGCAGATATAGGTAGTTATATACTCTGTTATACTAGCAGTTATAGATATGTATATACTCTGTTATACTAGCAGTTATAGGTAGGTATAGAGTATGTTATACTAGCAGTTATAGGTAGGTATAGACTCTGTTATACTAGCAGTTATAGGTAGGTATATACTCTGTTATACTAGCAGTTATAGGTAGGTATATACTATGTTATACTAGCAGTTATAGGTAGGTATAGACTATGTTATACTAGCAGTTATAGGTAGGTATAGACTATGTTATACTAGCAGTTATAGGTAGGTATATACTCTGTTATACTAGCAGTTATAGGTAGGTATATACTCTGTTATACTAGCGGTTATAGGTAGGTATAGTCTATGTTATACTAGCAGTTATAGGTAGGTATGGACTATGTTATACTAGCGGTTATAGGTAGGTATATACTATGTTATACTAGCAGTTATAGGTACGTATATACTCTGTTTTACTAGCAGTTATAGGTAGGTATAGATTATGTTATACTAGCAGTTATATGTAGGTATAGACTAGGTTATAATATCGGTTATAGGTAGGTATATACTATGTTATACTAGCAGTTATAGGTACGTATATACTCTGTTTTACTAGCAGTTATAGGTAGGTATAGACTATGTTATACTAGCAGTTATAGGTAGGTATATATTCTGTTATACTAGCAGTTATAGGTAGGTATATACTATGTTATACTAGCAGTTATAGGTAGGTATAGACTATGTTATAATAGAGGTTTAAGGTAACTATATACTATGTCATACTAGCAGTTATGGGTAGGTATAGACTATGTTATACTAGCGGTTATAGGTAGGTATATACTCTGCTATGCTAGCAGTTATAGGTAGGTATATACTCTGTTATACTAGCAGTTATAGGTAGGTATATATTCTGTTATACTAGCAGTAATAAGTAGGTATATACAGGTATTGAAATATGTTATACTAGCAGTTATAGGTAGGTATAGACTATGTTATACTAGCAGTTATAGGTAGGTGTATAATTTGTTATACTAGCAGTTATAGGTAGGTATATACCATGTTTTACTAGCAGTTATGGGTAGGTATATACTCTATTGTGCTAGCAGTTATAGGTAGGTATATACTCTGTTTTACTAGCAGTTATAGGTAGGTATAGACTATGTTATACTAGCAGTTATAGGTAGGTATATACTATGTTATAATAGCGGTTATAGGTAGGTATATACTTTGTTATCCTAGCAGTTATAGGTAGGTATATACTATGTTTTACTAGCAGTTATGGGTAGGTATATACTCTGCTATGCTAGCAGTTATAGGTATGTATATACTCTGTTTTACTAGCAGTTATAGGTAGGTATAGACTATGTTATGCTAGCAGTTATAGGTAGGTATATACTATGTTTTAATAGAGGTTATAGGTAGGTATAGTCTATGTTATACTAGCAGTTATAGGTAGTTATATACTCTGTTATTCTAGCAGTTATAGATATGTATATACTATGTTATACTAGCAGTTATAGGTAGGTATATACTCTGTTTTACTAGCAGTTATAGGTAGGTATAGACTATGTTATACTAGCAGTTATAGGTAGGTATAGACTGTGTTATACTAGCAGTTATAGGTAGTTATATACTCTGTTATTCTAGCATTTATAGATATGTATATACTATGTTATACTAGCAGTTATAGGTAGGTTTATACTCTGTTTTACTAGCAGTTATAGGTAGGTATAGACTATGTTATACTAGCAGTTATAGGTAGGTATAAACTATGTTAATCTAGCAGTTATAGGTAAGTATAGACTAGGTTATATTATCGGATATAGGTAGGTATATTCTATGTTATACTAGCAGATATAGGTAAGTATGGACTATGTTATACTAGCGGTTATAGGTAGGTATATACTCTGTTATATTAGCAGTTATAGGTAGGTGTATACTCTGTTATACTAGCAGTTATAGGTAGGTATAGACTATGTTATAATAGCGGTTATAGGTAGGTATAGACTATGTTATACTAGCAGTTATAGGTAGGTATGGACTATGTTATACTAGAAGTTATAGGTAGTGTCGACGTAGCCCAGCCGGCATACATTTATTGAGGAGTTCTCTGTGGTGTTACCAAGGGATCAATATACAACAACTCCTGAAAGTGGTATAAATATCCTAGATATTTATTATAATTTATAATACCAATAAATAACGTAACTAGACGTTACAATGTCCAGATATCGAGTGCAACGAGGCATTGCACAAGATACACGAGCATCATAGGTTTAGCTACGGGTGACAGGTTAGTATTCAGTTAGTATAGATTAGCGTTGGAGGAATATAATAGGGTAGGTATATAACGGGATTATTTGGTCACGACAATAGGATGTCAGGTAAAATAAAGTCAAGTCAATTCACTGCAATTTAATACCACCATGTTTTCTGATATAATTATTTCAATAAATTCAAACGGCATTAAGTTCTGTCCTACGACACACTCCCCCTGCTCGGGGAAAAGTCTCCTGACTTTTCTGTACACCAGCCTGAAATATAGATTAAAGCAATAATATAAATTTAACCAAAAATATGGAATATAATTGAAATAAATTCAACAGACCTGCGCACAATATTGGCTACTGATTTAAATGTGTGCAGTACCTGAGGTATGTGTTACTACGGTAAGTCTCTTCAGTTGTGTCTCGCCAATACAATTAAGTATCAACAAGGAAACACGAAACTCTCATGACTGATTCAACAAATCAGGTAAGTATACTAGGTGTGTATAATATAAGCTTTTCCATTACTACTGTGTAACAACAAGTAAGTATATTAACAGCAGGTACATGTACGGTAAGTATAACATGAGTCATCAATGTAAGTACACCATGTACTACTAATAAGGCTTATACACAATATATACATATTGAATGGCACAAGAAAATCTAGAACATTGTATATTAATACAAGCAACATACAATTAATACTAAGAAATTGTGCAAGAACGTGGCTGTCAAACAAAATAAACCAAAGGTTCAATTACTTCATAAACATATACAACGTTCCTACCTATCAAAACAAATCAACATACGCACACACTCGTTCATATAGCAATAAGCATTAAAATGGCATCCACTATTCGGCTTTAATGCTTGCTCTTGGTCATCTCAACTAAGACACGTTACTCCATTCAATTTCCAACTATCGCTATTCTCCAGTTCATACATAATCTCCAGTGAGCATCCAATTTGGCTGTCTCTTCTGTCGTTCCGGACGTTTCTGTGAAGGCGGTAATAATCCAACTGCTCCTGGACTTCGCTTAGCTGGAATGACGTAGGTATTGGTCGCATCTGTATCGTCATCATTGTCTTCTTCATCGGTGTCCACATTATCATTTCCGATGACTCCATTGACACTGTGT
This sequence comes from Archivesica marissinica, assembly GCA_014843695.1. Classification (NCBI taxonomy): domain Eukaryota; kingdom Metazoa; phylum Mollusca; class Bivalvia; order Venerida; family Vesicomyidae; genus Archivesica; species Archivesica marissinica. Next base: position 15,332 of record JABXNX010000069.1, on the reverse strand, counting down.
TCATCGTTAGACCGATTGACTTCATCATCTACTATGCCAACACTATCGTTGTCATCATTATCGGCACTTTCATTACCACATGGCACTATTCCTCCGTCATCCACATCTCTGATTGTCATGAATGGGAGAAGTAAATTTCGGTGTAGAGTCCTTGACTTCTTATACCGTGACCCCTCTCGCTTGACTTCATAGACGGGAATGTCTTCAATGGGCTGACGTATGACTACGTAGGGATGATGTTCCCATTTGTCGGCTAACTTTTGTTTACCTCTGATGCTTATATTGCGGACCAGTACCCGATCACCTGCACGAAGTACGGAACTCCTTGCCTTCTCGTCGTATTTCGTTTTGTTGGCTGCAGACGTCCTTTCGGCAAATTGTCTAGCTTTAGTGTAAGCAGAATGAAGACGAGCTCTCAACCTAACCACATATTCAGTATGCTTACTACTGGATAAACTGTCTGTGGGAAGGCCAAGGAACGCATCAATAGCGAGTCTAGGATGTCTGCCAAACATCAAAAAATACGGAGAGAATCCCGTACTGCCATGGTGTGTGGCATTATAAGCATGCACTAGACTTGGAACATGCGCTTTCCAATCAGTCTTCTGGTGATCTTCAAGTGTCCCTAACATTTTCAGTAGGGTTTGATTGAACCTTTCAACCATTCCATTTCCTATCGCATGGTAGGGTGTCGTTCTTGTTTTCTCCGTGCCAGATATGCTACAGAGTTCCTTGATAAGGTTGGACTCAAAGTTCCGTCCTTGGTCGCTATGGATTCTGGCAGGAAAGCCATAATGGACAACAAAGTAGTCAAACAATATTCTAGCGGTGGTCTTAGCGGTCTGATTACGTGTAGGGAACGCTTGAGCATACCTGCTAAAATGATCTGTTAGCACCAGGATATTCTCACATCCGCCTTTCGACCGTTCAAGGGACAGAAAATCCACGCATATGGTTTCCATCGGTGCTGTCGATTCTATCGGTGTCAGCTCGGCTATAGTGGCTCTCGATTTCCTTCGTATGCAACGACCACACTTTCGCACACTATCAGCAACATAACCATCCATACCAGGCCAATAAAAACGTTCCTTGAAAAGTGATGTAGTACGGTCACGTCCTTGATGTCCAAGGTCGTCATGTAGAGCCTTGAATATGTCTGGTCTCAGCATATCCGGCAGCACAATCTGAAGTCGATCGTCACCTAACACCATAGTCTTCCTATACAAAACGCCTTGTAAGATTACCAGATTGGACCATTCTCGAAGATATGTGGACATAGTACGCTCTATCGGCTGAGCCGGTTTACGCAATCCACAATCCTTGAAATAATTGTGTCCTGACGCTGTGCCTTGACCCAATCTTTCGATGAAAGACTTTGGGCAAGCAATAGGTCATTCGGAATGTCCTCCGTAATGTCAATATCCGTTGAAGGAGTATCTGGGTCTTTTATGGTGTCAACTAGTGGAATCCCTTCAGTTGTTGCTGCTATTATGACAGCCTGTATGACATCTTTCGATATAATTCGACTGAGTCCATCTGCATCCGCGTTGCTCGATCCAGGTCGGTATATAGCCGTATAGTCGTAGTTGGCAAGAGTTGCTAACCATCGATGACTAGTGGCATCAAGCTTGGCAGTGGTGTTCACATATGTGAGTGGGTTATTATCCGTCACAACCTCGAACTTCGCGCCGTACAAGTAGTCGTGGAATTTTTCACTCACGGCCCACTTGAGAGCTAGAAATTCGAGTCTGTGAGCCGGGTAATTCCGCTCTGCTGGCTTCAAACTGCGACTCGCGTAGGCAATCACCCTGTCCTTGCCGTCTTGGTTCTGATAAAGAATAGCTCCAAGTCCTGTGCATGACGCGTCGGTGTGGACCTTAAAAGGCTTCGTGTAATCCGCGTATGCCAGAACGGGTGGGTTAATGAGCTGATTCTTGATTGCATCAAATGCCTTCTGTTGTATGTCTTCCCACGTAAATGGTGTTCGCTTAACCTTCTTGTTTTGTTCCTTTCGTTTCTTCTTTGTAGGGTGGCCTATAAGAAGATCGTTAAGAGGTCTTGCTATCGTGGCAAATCCCTTAATAAAGCGGCGATAATACCCAGCAAAGCCCAAGAACTGACGGATTTCCTTCACTGTCTTTGGTGTGGGCCAGTTCTTGACTGCTTCAATTTTCTTTGGGTCTGCCTTAATTCCCTCAGCAGAAACGACATGGCCCAAGTATGTAGCTTCCTTCTGGAAAAACTCGCATTTACTCGGCTTGATCTTCAAATTATACTGTGAGAGTCGTTCGAAAACAGCGTCTAGACGTTCGATATGACTGTCGATATCTTGACTAAAGATAATGATATCATCCAAGTATGTCAGGCAGTCTTTCAGATTGAGGTCGCCCATGCAACGCTCCATTAAACGCTGAAACGTTGCCGGTGCGTTGCATAGGCCAAATGGCATACGGTTGCACTCAAAGAATCCAACGCCCCCGATCTGAAAGGCTGTCTTCTCTTTGTCACTCTCTTCTAGCTCCACCTGCCAATATCCAGATTTCAGATCTATTTTTGTAAAGTACTTGGCTCCAGATAACATGTGGAGTGTATCCTCGACCCGTGGTATAGCATAGGCATCTTTCTTTGTCCGCAGATTTAGTTTACGGAAATCTATGCAAAAACGTATCGTTCCGTCTTTCTTTCGTACTATGACCACGTTCGAAGACCACGGGCTTTTCGACTCTCGTATTGCCCCAATATCTAACATTTCCTGAAGATGGTGTCTTACTTCATTAAAGATAGCAGGTGGTATTCTGCGACAAGTGTCTTTGAAAGGAGACTCATCAGTCAGTTCTATCTTATGCTTGACGGTAGATGTATGCCCCAAATCCATTGGTGTTTTCGGAAATATCGAATGCCACTTCTTGAATACTTGTATGATGCGGCTCTTCTGTTCTGAGGACATATCTGAAAACTTGAGATCAACTCCATATGTATCCTTGAAATTTTCATTTGTTTGTTCTTTGTGAATGATTTCATGTATATTGGCATCTATGTTTTCATTTCCAGGTGCTGACTGTGAGTGAACAGGTGAATCTTCAATGATCGGTACATGGCGGATAACGTTCACTTCATTTAACTCACATATTTTGGATTTTGCAGATATCATGATTGTCTTAGCTGACATGTTGCAAATTCGCACTGGAACTCTAGCTGTTTTTCCTGGGTTGCTCAACGAAACAACGCGAGGACATACAGTAGCTTTATCAGGACCACTATCTTCCAATGGTTCAGTCACCGCAGACTCTGTGTTGTAGAGTTTACGGACGAATCCAATAACAGTTCTAACCTCCATGGGTTGCAATGTGATAGACTTAGTAGCTTTCACAATTCCAACGCATGACTGCGCAATGACTTCGAAAGCCATTTTCCATTCCACTGGAATATCCCCCAGTTCACTGGTCTTGTAAGAATATTCCCTCAGAATTGCAGGAGTTTTTCTACTGTATTTAGTTGTTTTCACGACGAGCAGAGGAAGAACTATTTCAGCTAGGTTATTGAATGGCATATTTACTGCAGCTTCGATGTATCCTAAATATGGTATATCTTGTCCATTTGCACCCTGTATATTTAGATTGAAATCAGTTATTGCTTTCAGTTCTGGTTTATCCTCCATAGAGTTGTAATATTCTTCAGATATTGTGCTGACCATTGAGCCTGAGTCAATAAGTGCCTTAACTTCCGCTCCTTCTATGATTATGGACTGTTCATTTGCTTCCCCTATCAATCTCTGTTTCAAGTCTGTTGTAATTCTGGGACTTCTTACTGTTTTCCGGCTTCCATCGGGCCCCGTGGTGGAAGCGGCTCCTGGTTTAAATCCTCCATTGGATCTCTTTCCTTTGCATCTCTGTTATATGCATTATCATATCTTCTTCCTTGGTAACCTCTTCTATAACGTCCACTATTACCTCCTGTGTATGACCTATTCCATTTTAGCTTTTCAATTTCAAGCTCCATACACTTTAACTTCTGTGTAAGCGATTGAATAGTGTCATTAGTTTGAGGATTTTGATGAGCAGCTATTTTTATGTTTCCAGAAATACCTTGGCTAGTTGCACTTGTTTCTCCTATCTCTTCTTCTTCTAGTCTAGCCTTCCTTCTCAACTGTTCGAATGTGTCGCCAGATTCATAAGATACTCTGGTGACCATTTTTAGTTTCTCAGACCGTAATCCTCTCCAAAACCGTTCTTTCAATTTACGGTCTGGTCTCTCTTAGTATCATCAATTTCACCTCTGTCTACAGCAAGATGGAACAGTGTCTCAACCCTTACACCCCATGCGGAACATAACTCTTTGTAAGTTTGCTTTGCTGAATAGAACTCATGGACTATTCTGTCTGATGATTTAACATTTCCATAAATATCTTTTAATTTCCTAATTAATTGTTCCGTTGTCGCACTCGGGTCGATAGTTAACAGGACCTTTCGTGTTTCACCCTGTAGGGAATTCCTGGCTGCCTGTACTATAGCATAATCTGGATAGAGGTTTGTTGTCAACAGACACACTACCTCTGCTTTCCACTGTTCGAAATCGTTGCCATCGAAATTTGGTATTTTTGGCATACCAAGTTTGAAACTTGAATGGTCAATTCTGCATTCTGATTTCGATTTCATCTCTTCATGTCTTAACTTTCTATGATACTGTTCATCTTTTGTATACTGTCTCCTTTCTTATTAGCTATTGCTGTTTCTCTTTCCGTTGAAGTAATTCCATTCTCTTATCAATTACATGGCTTCGTTCAATTTCAGCTAGCATTTTTCTTTCTAACTTATCATTCTCATTTCTCTGTCTATTTAACTCTGCCTGTTGTCTTTCAAATATATTAATCCTTTCCATAAGCTCCTTCTCCGCTCTCATTTTGATGTCTACTTCTTCAAGATATCTAGATCTATTTTCTACCATCAATTTCCTTCTCTTATCTTCCTCTAACTGTAACTTCCGTAGCTTCAAACTCTCTGTTTCATATATACTACATCGACTACTAATATCCTCTTGTTCACGTTTGATACTGTCTATGTTATATTCTGCAGACCTACTATCATCTAAATCCTTTAATCCATAAGTATGCGCGTCTGGGTACACATTTCATACACTACACGGTGTATCATGTTCTCTGTATACTCTATTCTCATTAACTGGGTGTGTTTTCCTGGTGCTATATATCTCAGCTCTCTTTTTACCAAGAGCTTCTTCACGCTCACTACAATAATTATATTGTTCACACTCTTCAGCTTTATGTCTTTCTTTTTCATCCATAATATATTTCGCACTCCTTTCATGAAAGAATTCATCAATCGTATTCAGATCCGACAGTTCACTGTATCGATCTATTTCTCCTTCATTTCCATTATCCAGCATATACAATTCATCCGCGCGTTTGCTGTGTTACTTCGTTCAATTTCTTTATCCATTATGTGTATTTCATCTGCGTGTTTGCTCATTCTACCTCTTTCAAGTTCATGCATTTGTCTTTCTTCGCGCATTCTGAATAATTCACGTTCTGCTTTTTGTATTGCTTTCCGTTCTTGCTCATCTCTTGTTATAGTTCTTACAATCCTTCTTAAATCTCGCGCCTCTGCCATTTTTACAAAAATATGCAGTCAAAACAAAGAAAACACTTGAGAAAATAAACAAAATAAATGTGTAAAAAAAAATCAAAAAGTTAAACACACAAAAAATATTTTTATAAAAATAATGTGTCCACAGTTGGGTTTGAACCAACGATCTCCAGTTCAGTAGACGGCAATCACATCCACTGTGACTACCGAGTCCACAAGTAACTCGTGCTTCAAACTATCTGATGTACAAAATAATCGCGCCTGCAGGTTTAAACACTCGATATCATATTGATGTTCGAATTATCAATTCGCGTAAAACCCAAGTCTTACCTTGCAATGGTACCTTTACAAGTTTCACAGATAATTTATTTATCTATAACTTATACAAAATATCGCGCGATAATCCGTCTGCAAATATTCCGCGACACAAAACAAAGCTACCATGCAAGATTGTTATCACCTTTGATATTCTTCCCGTATCAATTACGAAAAGAATATCCACACAGATTATTCTTATAATTATGTTTCGTTATGCAAGGAATGCACAATGAAGCAAAATTACTGTTTACGTACGTAGGTTGTTGTTTGAAATATCTCTATGTATATTCCAATGAACATACAAAAATAATTTCAATATAATAATGAATTTTTTTTTATATATATCCAATGCGGTACCGACTGCGCTATCGAGGACACATGTCTATATGGCTAGGAAATTAGTATATAACAGATGCAATTGGGCTATAGGGTTTCATCAATAGGATGTTTTAGTATTTTAATTCAAGTATTTAATAACCTATATATCCTACTTTGTTTCCGAACTCTAGTTCAAAAATATCTTGTCAAGTACTCTCTATATAATATATATAGCGATAAATATAAACCTAGCACATTAAACACTTTTGTATGAGAATATTCAAAATGTAAACAAATCACACATCTACAAATTAATTTATGATTAGCACTAACTAATTGTCAAATAATCAATACTAACATAAGCAAACACAAAACTCTTACCAGCTATCCTAGGTAGGTATGGACTATGTTATACTAGAAGTTATAGGTAGGAATCGACTATGTTATACTAGCGGTTATAGGTACGTATAGACTATGTTATATTAGCAGTTATAGGTAGGTATGGACTATGTTATACTAGCGGTTATAGGTAGGTATATACTCTGTTTTACTAGCAGTTATAGGTAGGTATAGACTATGTTATACTAGCGGTTATAGGTATGTATAGACTATGTTATATTAGCAGTTATAGGTAGGTATGGACTATGTTATACTAGCGGTTATAGGTAGGTATATACTTTGTTATCCTAGCCGTTATAGGTAGGTATATACTATGTTTTACTAGCAGTTATGGGTAGGTATATACTCTGCTATGCTAGCAGTTATAGGTAGGTATATACTCTGTTTTACTAGCAGTTATAGGTAGGTGTAGACTATGTTATGCTAGCAGTTATAGGTAGGTATGGACTATGTTATACTAGCGGTTATAGGTAGGTATATACTTTGTTATCCTAGCAGTTAGAGGTAGGTATATACTATGTTTTACTAGCAGTTATGGGCAGGTATATACTCTGCTATGCTAGCAGTTATAGGTAGGTATATACTCTGTTTTACTAGCAGTTATAGGTAGGTATAGACTATGTTATGCTAGCAGTTATAGGTAGGTATATACTATGTTTTAATAGAGGTTATAGGTAGGTATGGTCTATGTTATACTAGCAGTTATAGGTAGGTATAGACTATGTTATACTAGCAGTTATAGGTAGGTATGGACTATGTTATACTAGAAGTTATAGGTAGGTATAGAGTCTGTTATACTAGCAGTTATAGGAGTTATAGACTCTGTTATACTAGCAGTTATAGGTAGTTATATACTCTGTTTTACTAGCAGTTATAGGTAGGTATAGACTATGTTATACTAGCAGTTATAGGTAGGTATAGACTATGTTATACTAGCAGTTATATGTAAGTATAGACTAGGTTATATTATCGGTTATAGGTAGGTATAGTCTATGTTATACTAGCAGATATAGGTAGGTATGTACTATGTTATACTAGCGGTTATAGGTAGGTATATACTCTGTTATATTAGCAGTTATAGGTAGGTATATACTCTGTTATACTAGCAGTTATAGGTAGGTATAGACTATGTTATCCTAGCAGTTATAGGTAGGTATATACTCTGTTTTACTAGCAGTTATAGGTAGGTATAGACTATGTTATACTAGCAGATATAGGTAGGTATATACTCTGCTATACTAGCAGTTATAGACTATGTTATACTAGCAGTTATATGTAGGTATTGCCTATGTAATAATAGAGGATATAGGTAGGTATAGACTATGTTATACTAGCAGTTATAGGTAGGTATAGACTCTGTTATACTAGCAGTTATAGGTAGGTATATACTCTGTTATACTAGCAGTTATAGATATGTATAGACTATGTTATACTAGCGGTTATAGGTAGATATATACTATGTTATACTAGCAGTTATAGGTAGGTATATACTCTGTTATACTAGCTGTTATAGGTAGGTATAGACTATGTTATACTAGCAGTTATAGGTAGGTATAGACTATGTTATACTAGCAGTTATAGGTAGGGATAGACTATGTTATACTAGCGGTTATAGGTAGGTATAGACTATGTTATATTAGCAGTTATAGGTAGGTATGGACTATGTTATACTAGCGGTTATAGGTAGGTATATACTCTGTTATACTAGCAGTTATAGGTAGGTATAGATTCTGTTATACTAGCAGCTATGGGTAGGTATTGACTTTGTTATACTAGCAGATATAGGTAGGTATAGACTATGTTATAATAGAGGTTTAAGGTAACTATATACTATGTCATACTAGCAGTTATGGGTAGGTATAGACTATGTTATACTAGCGGTTATAGGTAGGTATATACTCTGCTATGCTAGCAGTTATAGGAAGGTATATACTCTGTTATACTAGCAGTTATAGGTAGGTATATATTCTGTTATACTAGCAGTAATAAGTAGGTATAGTCTCTGTTATACTAGAAGTTATAGGTAGCTATATACTATGTTATACTAGCAGTTATTGATTTGTATAGACTATGTTATCCTAGAAGTTATAGGTAGGTATATACTCTGTTTTACTAGCAGTTATAGGTAGGTATAGACTATGTTATACTAGCAGATATAGGTAGGTATATACTATGTTATACTAGCAGTTATAGATAGGTATAGACTATGTTATACTAGCAGTTATATGTAGGTATTGCCTATGTAATAATAGAAGTCATAGGTATGTATAGACTATGTTATACTAGCAGTAATAGGTAGGTATAGACTCTGTTACACTAGCAGTTATAGGTAGGTATATACTCTGTTATACTAGCTGTTATAGGTAGGAATAGACTATGTTATACTAGCAGTTATAGGTAGGTATAGACTATGTTATACTAGCAGTTATAGGTAGGTATAGACTATGTTATACTAGCGGTTATAGGTAGGTATAGACTATGTTATACTAGCAGTTATAGGTAGGTATGGACTATGTTATACTAGCGGTTATAGGTAGGTATATACTTTGTTATCCTAGCAGTTATAGGTAGGTATATACTCTGTTTTACTAGCAGTTATAGGTAGGTATAGACTATGTTATACTAGCAGATATAGGTAGGTATATACTCTGTTATACTAGCAGTTATAGATAGGTAAATACTATGTTATACTAGCAGTTATAGGTAGGTATTGCCTATGTAATAATAGAGGTTATAGGTAGGTATAGACTATTTTATACTAGCAGTCATAGTTAGGTATAGATTCTGTTATGCTAGCAGTTATAGGTAGGATATATACTCTGTTATACTAGCAGTTATGGTTAGGTATAGACTATGTTATGCTAGCGGTTATAGGTAGATATATACTATGTAATACTAGCTGTTATAGGTAGGTATAGACTATGTTATACTAGCAGTTATACGTAGGTATAGACTCTGTTTTACTAGCAGTTATAGGTATGTATAGACTGTGTTATACTAGCAGTTATAGGTAGGTATACACGATGTTATACCAGCGGTTAGAGGTAGGTATATACTCTGTTATACTAGCAGTTATAGGTAGGTATATACTATGTTATACTAGCAGTTATAGGTAGGTATAGACTATGTTATACTAGCAGTTATAGGTAGGTATAGACTATGTTATACTAGCAGTTATAGGTAGGTATGGACTATGTTATACTAGCGGTTATAGGTAGGTATATACTCTGCTATGCTAGCAGTTATAGGTAGGTATATACTCTGTTATACTAGCAGTTATAGGTAGGTATAGATTCTGTTATACTAGCAGCTATGGGTAGGTATTGACTTTGTTATACTAGCAGATATAGGTAGGTATAGACTATGTTATAATAGAGGTTTAAGGTAACTATATACTATGTCATACTAGCAGTTATGGGTAGGTATAGACTATGTTATACTAGCGGTTATAGGTAGGTATATACTCTGCTATGCTAGCAGTTATAGGAAGGTATATACTCTGTTATACTAGCAGTTATAGGTAGGTATATATTCTGTTATACTAGCAGTAATAAGTAGGTATAGTCTCTGTTATACTAGAAGTTATAGGTAGCTATATACTATGTTATACTAGCAGTTATTGATTTGTATAGACTATGTTATCCTAGAAGTTATAGGTAGGTATATACTCTGTTTTACTAGCAGTTATAGGTAGGTATAGACTATGTTATACTAGCAGATATAGGTAGGTATATACTATGTTATACTAGCAGTTATAGATAGGTATAGACTATGTTATACTAGCAGTTATATGTAGGTATTGCCTATGTAATAATAGAAGTCATAGGTATGTATAGACTATGTTATACTAGCAGTAATAGGTAGGTATAGACTCTGTTACACTAGCAGTTATAGGTAGGTATATACTCTGTTATACTAGCTGTTATAGGTAGGAATAGACTATGTTATACTAGCAGTTATAGGTAGGTATAGACTATGTTATACTAGCAGTTATAGGTAGGTATAGACTATGTTATACTAGCGGTTATAGGTAGGTATAGACTATGTTATACTAGCAGTTATAGGTAGGTATATACTATGTTATACTAGCAGTTATAGGTAGGTATAGACTATGTTATACTAGCAGTTATAGGTAGGTATATACTCTGTTATACTAGCAGTTATAGGTAGGTATAGACTATGTTATACTAGCAGTTATAGGTAGGTATATACTCTGTTATACTAGCAGTTATAGATAGGTATATACTATGTTATACTAGCAGTTATAGGTAGGTATTGCCTATGTAATAATAGAGGTTATAGGTAGGTATAGACTATTTTATACTAGCAGTCATAGTTAGGTATAGATTCTGTTATGCTAGCAGTTATAGGTAGGATATATACTCTGTTATACTAGCAGTTATGGTTAGGTATAGACTATGTTATGCTAGCGGTTATAGGTAGATATATACTATGTAATACTAGCTGTTATAGGTAGGTATAGACTATGTTATACTAGCAGTTATACGTAGGTATAGACTCTGTTTTACTAGCAGTTATAGGTATGTATAGACTTTGTTATACTAGCAGTTATAGGTAGGTATACACGATGTTATACCAGCGGTTAGAGGTAGGTATATACTCTGTTATACTAGCAGTTATAGGTAGGTATAGACTATGTTATACTAGCAGATATAGGTAGGTATATACTCTGTTATACTAGCAGTTATATATAGGTATAGACTATGTTATACTAGCAGTTAAAGGTAGGTATAGACTATGTTATACTAGCAGTTATAACTAGGGATATACTATGCTATACTAGCGGTTATAGGTAGGTATAGACTATGTTATATTAGCAGTTATAGGTAGGTATGGACTATGTTATACTAGCGGTTATAGGTAGGTATATACTTTGTTATCCTAGCAGTTATAGGTAGGTATATACTCTGTTTTACTAGCAGTTATAGGTAGGTATAGACTATGTTATACTAGCAGTTATAGGTAGGTATAGACTATGTTATACTAGCAGTTATATGTAGGGATAGATTATGTTATACTAGCGGTTATAGGTAGGTATATACTTTGTTATCCTAGCAGTTATAGGTAGGTATATACTATGTTTTACTAGCAGTTATGGGTAGGTATATACTCTGCTATGCTAGCAGTTATAGGTAGGTATATACTCTGTTTTACTAGCAGTTATAGGTAGGTATAGACTATGTTATGCTAGCAGTTATAGGTAGGTATATACTATGTTTTAATAGAGGTTATAGGTAGGTATAGTCTATGTTATACTAGCAGTTATAGGTAGGTATGGACTATGTTATACTAGCGGTTATAGGTAGGTATAGACTATGTTATACTAGCAGTTATAGGTAGGTATAGACTATGTTATACTAGCAGTTATAGGTAGTTATATACTCTGTTATTCTAGCAGTTATAGATATGTATATACTATGTTATACTAGCAGTTATAGGTAGGTATATACTCTGTTTTACTAGCAGTTATAGGTAGGTATAGACTATGTTATACTAGCAGTTATATGTAAGTATAGACTAGGTTATATTATCGGTTATAGGTAGGTATAGTCTATGTTATACTAGCAGATATAGTGTAGGTATGTACTATGTTATACTAGCGGTTATAGGTAGGTATATACTCTGTTATATTAGCAGTTATAGGTAGGTATATACTCTGTTATACTAGCAGTTATAGGTAGGTATAGACTATGCTATCCTAGCAGTTATAGGTAGGTATATACTCTGTTTTACTAGCAGTTATAGGTAGGTATAGACTATGTTATACTAGCAGATATAGGTAGGTATATACTCTGTTATACTAGCAGTTATAGATAGGTATAGACTATGTTATACTAGCAGTTATATGTAGGTATTGCCTATGTAATAATAGAGGTTATAGGTAGGTATAGACTATGTTATACTAGCAGTAATAGGTAAGTATAGACTCTGTTATACTAGCAGTTATAGGTAGGTATATACTCTGTTATACTAGCTGTTATAGATTTGTATAGACTATGTTATACTAGCGGTTATAGGTAGGTATATACTCTGTTATACTAGCAGTTATAGGTAGGTATATACTCTGTTATACTAGCAGTTATAGGTAGGTATAGACTATGTTATACTAGCTGTTATAGGTAGGTATAGACTATGTTATACTAGCAGTTATAGGTAGGTATAGACTATGTTATACTAGCAGTTATAGGTAGGTATAGACTATGTTATACTAGCGGTTATAGGTAGGTATAGACTATGTTATATTAGCAGTTATAGGTAGGTATGGACTATGTTATACTAGCGGTTATAGGTAGGTATATACTATGTTATACTAGCAGTTATAGGTAGGTATATACTCTGTTATACTAGCAGTTATAGGTAGGTATAGATTTGTTATACTAGCAGTTATAGGTAGGTATTGACTTTGTTATACTAGCAGTTATAGGTAGGTATAGACTATGTTATAATAGAGGTTTAAGGTAACTATATACTATGTTATACTAGCAGTTATGGGTAGGTATAGACTATGTTATACTAGCAGTTATAGGTAGGTATATACTCTGCTATGCTAGCAGTTATAGGTAGGTATATACTCTGTTATACTAGCAGTTATAGGTAGGTATATATTCTGTTATACTAGCAGTATAAGTAGGTATAGACTCTGTTATACTAGAAGTTATAGGTAGGTATATACTATGTTATACTAGCAGTTATTGTAATTTGTATAGACTATGTTATCCTAGAAGTTATAGGTAGGTATATACTCTGTTTTACTAGCAGTTATAGGTAGGTATAGACTATGTTATACTAGTAGATATAGGTAGGTATATACTATGTTATACTAGCAGTTATAGATAGGTATAGACTATGTTATACTAGCAGTTATAGGTAGGTATTGCCTATGTAATAATAGAAGTTATAGGTAGGTATATACTATGTTATACTAGCAGTTATAGGTAGGTATAGACTATGTTATACTAGCAGTTATAGGTAGGTATATACTCTGTTATACTAGCAGTTATAGGTAGGTATAGACTATGTTATACTAGCAGTTATAGGTAGGTATAGACTATGTTATACTAGCAGTTATAGGTAGGTATATACTTGTTATACTAGCAGTTATAGGTAGGTATATACTATGTTATACTAGCAGTTATAGGGTGTAGGACTATGTTATACTAGCGGTTATAGGTAGGTATATACTATGTTATACTAGCTTATAGGAGGTATATACTATGTTATACTAGCAGTTATAGGTAGGTATATACTCTGTTATACTAGCAGTTATAGGTAGGTATAGACTATGTTATACTAGCAGTTATAGGTAGGTATAGACTATGTTATACTAGAGGTTATAGGTAGGTATAGACTATGTTATACTAGCAGTCATAGTTAGGTATAGATTCTGTTATGCTAGCAGTTATAGGTAGGTATATACTCTGTTATACTAGCAGTTATGGATAGGTATAGACTATGTTATGCTAGCGGTTATAGGTAGATATATACTATGTAATACTAGCTGTTATAGGTAGGTATAGACTATGTTATACTAGCAGTTATAGGTAGGTATAGACTCTGTTTTACTAGCAGTTATAGGTATGTATAGACTATGTTATACTAGCAGTTATAGGTAGGTATACACGATGTTATACTAGCGGTTATAGGTAGGTATATACTCTGTTATACTAGCAGTTATAGGTAGGTATGGACTATGTTATACTAGCGGTTATAGGTAGGTATATACTCTGCTATGCTAGCAGTTATAGGTAGGTATATACTCTGTTATACTAGCAGTTATAGGTAGGTATAGATTCTGTTATACTAGCAGCTATGGGTAGGTATTGACTTTGTTATACTAGCAGATATAGGTAGGTATAGACTATGTTATAATAGAGGTTTAAGGTAACTATATACTATGTCATACTAGCAGTTATGGGTAGGTATTAACTATGTTATACTAGCGGTTATAGGTAGGTATATACTCTGCTATGCTAGCAGTTATAGGAAGGTATATACTCTGTTATACTAGCAGTTATAGGTAGGTATATATTCTGTTATACTAGCAGAAATAAGTAGGTATAGTCTCTGTTATACTAGAAGTTATAGGTAGCTATATACTATGTTATACTAGCAGTTATTGATTTGTATAGACTATGTTATCCTAGAAGTTATAGGTAGGTATATACTCTGTTTTACTAGCAGTTATAGGTAGGTATAGACTATGTTATACTAGTAGATATAGGTAGGTATATACTCTGTTATACTAGCAGTTATAGATAGGTATAGACTATGTTATACTAGCAGTTATATGTAGGTATTGCCTATGTAATAATAGAAGTCATAGGTATGCATAGACTATGTTATACTAGCAGTAATAGGTAGGTATAGACTCTGTTACACTAGCAGTTATAGGTAGGTATATACTCTGTTATACTAGCTGTTATAGGTAGGAATAGACTATGTTATACTAGCAGTTATATGTAGGTATAGACTATGTTATACTAGCAGTTATAGGTATGTATAGACTATGTTATACTAGCGGTTATAGGTAGGTATAGACTATGTTATACTAGCAGTTATAGGTAGGTATGGACTATGTTATACTAGCGGTTATTGGTATGTATATACTTTGTTATCCTAGCAGTTATATGTAGGTATATACTATGTTTTACTAGCAGTTATGGGTTGGTATATACT
>JABXNX010000024.1:533271-566725 GCA_014843695.1 Archivesica marissinica | reverse complement strand
GTCACCCCGCAGCAGCATTAATACGGATCTCTGACAGTTAGACATCTGGTCGTCGATTGTCACTCAGGGGAGCGTGGATACCACGACTATTGCCGCTCCCTCAGGTCCGCCGTCTCGTCTATCCGCCGGAGAAGTAGAAGAAGGAAGAGAAAGTGTCGAAACGAGCCGGCGAAGATATAGTGCCAAAACATCACTATCTAGAGTGCTCGCTATCTAGAAGAGCTGGTGGATCTGTCCTGATGTGCTGTAGCCATGGATCCACATGCTGGCGAGCCTCCCCTTCACAAGATCGACGACCAGAAGATCCCAGAATCCTACGCTGCTGCTGCGGAATGTGCCCCGTTCACGACGTGCACGTCGTGAGGAGATCGACCGGGGTAGTTAAAAATCGACTTGATCTCCGCTTTTATATGGATCACAAATCGGATTGACCTACATAGCCCAATCTTACAATGACAGACGTCAACAATTGTCATTCAGCCAATCAGCGATCAGCTACTGTAACGGTGTTCGGCTCGATGCTAAAATCAAAAACTGTTTGCTTTATCCCATGTATATATAATATTACCGAAATAACAGTTATTACTGATCGTGCTTTGTTTTATTACACAGACCAATATTACATATGCTGACACCACACTTTATAATGACAAAACAAGTGCAAAACGCGACTGGCTGGGCGAGAGAGCTCAAATGCAGCCTCCCGAGAAATACACCAACCCATATATCCAAATAAACACCACAAACAATGAATGAATGAATGAATGAATGAATGAATGAATGAATGAATGAATGAATGAATGAATGAATGAATGAATGAATGAATGAATGAATGAATGAATGAATGAATGAATGAATGAATGAATGCATGCATGCATGCATGCACCCTGACCGTAATTACTTGTGTTGGGACTTATGGTTTGTTTATGCACTAAACTATACTAATGCTACCTTAATACAATAAAGGATTTCCTAACTGACTGCATACTGTTTGAGTGACAAACTGAGAGAATCCTTTCGAAGTACTTGGGTGGCCCTAAAAAGGGCCGTTGTGTTGTGGTGGTACCGACACGAGTAAGAGAGCTTACTTGCTGCTGGTGTACTTGGTGACGGCCTTGGTACCCTCACTGACGGCGTGCTTGGCAAGCTCGCCGGGCAGGAGAAGACGGACAGCGGTCTGGATCTCTCTGCTAGTTATGGTCGATCGCTTGTTGTAGTGAGCCAGTCTGGACGCTTCGGCGGCAATTCTCTCGAAAATGTCGTTGACAAAGCTGTTCATGATGGACATGGCTTTGCTAGAGACACCTGTATCAGGGTGCACTTGTTTCAACACCTTGTATATGTAGATAGAGTAGGATTCGCGCCTCTTCCTCCTCCTTTTCTTGTCGGTAGACCTGGCGGTCTTCGCCTTTGTCACCGTTTTCTTGGCTCCCTTGCTTGCTAGACCTTTAGCTGGCATGATTATGCAGTAGTAAGTTTGCGATCATGTTGTGTTTCATTTTAATGAGGGTCGATCCGCATTTAATGCATTATGATCCGACCCCGCCGTGTGCCCCGCACGACTTGGCGTGTTTTTCAGCCCGCCTAAAAGACGTGTTTCCGTTGCCAAAAAGGGCACTTTACCTCTCTGTTTGATTTAGAGAGTATATGCCAAAGTGTAATTTTGGTGCCAAAGTGGTTCACTGTACTGACCAATGAGATCAAAGTATACAGTGATCCTTTATGTTAATAGCAAGAAGTGACGGCATTGTTCGTGCGTTGTCATTTCTTGCTATTGGTTTGTTTTTGTGTGTGTTTGATTTTGTTGTTTGGGTGAGTATGTGTGTGTATATAATCTATACTTGTGGAATGAGTGTGGTGAGTATGTGTGTCTTACCGGGGCGTTTACTTCTATGGCCTTGTACTCAGGCGTTGCCATGCCTCTATAAGGGGACTGGGGGAGGATTATTCTTGTATTCTTGATATCACATTTCGTGATGTTGGCTCGGGCACTGCTGTGCCTTGGCGCCTGGGTCTGCGACACTACGCCGTCCACCACTGGGTATTGAAGTCAGGCGTTGCCATGCCTCTATAAGGGGGCCGGGGAGAGGACTATTCTTGTATTCTTGATATCACATTTCGTGATGTTGGCTTGGGCACTGCTGTGCATTGGTGTTTGTGTCTGTGGCAGAACGTTTTCTACCAATGGGTATTGCAGTCAGGCGTTGCCATGCCTCTATAAGGGGATCGGGGAGGACTATTCTTGTATTCTTGATATCACATTTCGTGATGTTGGCTTGGGCACTGCTGTGTTTTTGTGTTAGGGTCTGTGATAGGACGTTGCCTATCACTGTGTATTGCAGTCAGGCGTTGCTTTGCCTCTATATAGGTGGGCAATGGATCCGGTTGTTGCGGGCTATTATTGTGTTCCTGTTTTTGTTTTTCTATTGGTTGACTTGTTTATTGTTGTTTTGGTAATTCTATGTGTGTTGTTGTGAGTGTGCGAATATACCATTGTGCGGGTCAGTCTGGTTGTACTACTAATCATGCCAGGGTATGGTAGCTGGGGACATCCCAAGTAACGGTTACGAAGTCTCTATGCAGAGCGACATAAGGATCATCGAGGAAGTGCACCGTCCCAGCATTGATGTGCACCCGATACAGGTATTCCAGGTCAACCACGCCATCACTCCACAGCCCCACTCAAGCACATCCGAGCTCCACTTAGGGAGTTGTAGTGAATTGCTATTGTCTTCATAAGCGCCCAGACTCGCACACTACCAGACAGGCGTTGCTATGCCTCTACATTACGAATATATTGGTGGAGGAAGACCCCTGATTCCCCTCCGGTCTATTATTAGGTCCGGTTGGGTCTCAGGGTAGAACCACCGACCTATCGTAAGCTGTTTAAATAGCTTTCTCACATGCCTTTATTTCTGTTATATTGAATATCGTAAGGTGGCTTGTTTGGTGAGAGGTAGTGCTTGGGGTCATGACCGCAATCAGCCCTACCACGGAGGTCCCATATGAATTTTGTTTTGTTTCGATCTCTATTGTATATTATTGTTGTATACTCTTGGTAGGTGTCATCTGGCATACATGCCATCTACCCATCTCTTTATTATTAAGATTCTAGTATTTATCTTCTTATATATTTTAAAGTGATATTTTAGACAAGTGTGTTTAGAATTCTATCTTATCATTTCTTATTCGCTATTCTCTTGTTAATATCTGTATAAACCCCTCTGGATGGATTATAAATAGTTCCCAGTTTATGTACCGTTATGTTTTTGAAGCTATTATGCAGATTCTCATGCGGTCTGTATAAAGTGCTATTATTTATATTCATTATGCCTGTATTTATTTCTATGCTTATGCTTGGGTATATCCAGTCTTACAGCTCGGTTGGGTATATCCAGTCTTACAGCTCGGTTGGGTATATCCAGTCTTACAGCTCGGTTCAAAATGTGCTTATAGTTTTACTCTTTAATTCCATTTTTATATTTATGTTTTAAGTTGTTTGTTTTTATTTGCTATGCTGTGTTTTCTCTGCCTGCTTTCAGTCGGTCGAATCTCCCGTTAGCCCGGTTTCTGAGTCCTATGCCATATCATTGATTAGCCCCTACTGCTTTGCCATCCAGTTTTCGTGTCTGTGCTGTTCTTCAAACCGTCCCTAGATTACACAACAAATGTTGAGCGTTCGTTGTTATCTAGCTAGGTTCCGCGTGATTATATTTTCTTCTGTTTATGATATGACACAGGTCCCAGTCGCCACGCCACTTGAGCTCCCTCGGTCCACAACAGAGTTACCATACTTATTTACAGTATATTTAATATTTGTTGTTATCAGATATTCGTTTGTTAGCAATTCGTAATTGCCTATTAGGTGTTATAATACATGTTGCCTGCTTCTGGATTTCTTGGTTTTGCTTATACCTGTACTATGATCCCCCCCCCTTGTTAATTGTACTTATAATTTAATTGGTGATTGGATTTGTTATCAGATGTCAGTCTTTGTGTTACTATCAGCTTCCACTGCGTATTTATAATAGTATTGCAGTAATAAGTACTTTATATTACAACCAGTAACCCATACTGTGTGGCGACGTATCAATGGATATGCGAGTCTATACTCGCCATGCGGGACAGGGGGTCACTGTTTGAAAGAAATAATTGTTGTGCATGACTATACTGCTTATGATAACATGCATAAATGGATAATTTATGTTACCCTTGACATGCGATCTTTCTAATACTCTGTATACATGCATGCTTGATAGGTGTTATACATATATTGTTGTACACCAACCTCTCTATTATTTAAGTCGTAGCCCTGTTACAGCTCGTTCGCCCTGGGTGACGATGACAGCCCCGAAGTTCGTGCATTACTGATTCTATCTCGACGTTGCTCCCCTACAAGTTACCTAAGTTCGATAATCTCCCTCTCGCTCTCCCGCTGCGATTACCTCCCACTCTCTCCCACTCCCTCCCACATGACCTGGGTATCAGGAGCGGTTAATATAAATTTCCAATACCATGTCTAGCAGTCGAGTTAGAGTTAACTGTGTATAAACTATCTATTACAGGTTATGGGAGTATTGGCATTATTTTGTTAGTATTATATGATATTGTATCCCAATTTGTTATGTCCTCGCTATAGTGTGTTGTCTATATTATTACCCTGTTACTACACCATTGTACATTGTTATTATATTATATATCGCTTAATCTACGTGTTGTTGGTGATAGAATATTTGAGAAGCTGTTTCGTGTATGTTTATTGTTGTTTCTGTGATTGTTTTCGTGCTGGATGATTATCTATTTGGGTCCCTTTTCAATGGTTGCTTCCGACATTGGATGTTGTTCATGTGAGGTTAATAGATGTGTATTGTTGTCTAACGTGTCTACTGCATTGGTATCTGTTTGAATTATGTAAATGTACTCATGATTCTCTTTGGTTTCCTCTTGGATTTTATTCCCACATCCCTGTTCATGTTCTGTTATCGTCACTTCCTGCAATGCCAGCCAGTTTTCGTGTCTTTGCTGTTTTTCGTACCTCCCAGGACATTTGGTCCTACGTTTAGCGTGTGACCGGTAACCTGCTTGGTACCTTTTATTGTCTTCTCCTATGAGGGGGTGGTGTGGACGTGTCTTCGAGGAGGGAACCATTCGAGTCTAATCATTTGAGTGTGTGTGGTATGATTTACTGGATTTGTGTTAATCTTTCTTGTCATTGTTGTGTTTGCAGCCAAACCTGACTCGAGCAGCCAGTCAATGGGAGTACAGATGTTTGTGATCACCCCCGATGCTTACTTGACTGTACTTGTTAAGTATGTGTTTGTTTATCGTGCCTCCCCATCTTTTAGTGTATCGATGCGTTGTGCCTCTCTGTCTTACTATTTTTCTTATTTGTCTATATCATTTGTGGAGTGTTGTTTTGATTGTCTAACTTTGATAATTCGTTCTGTTGAGTGCATCCCCTATGTATGTTCTACTGTAAATAGTTGTGCCCAAGTGTCCCTTTGTTAGAGTTGTGTGTTATTGTGTTAGTAAAACAATTTGTTAGCTTTTTATTATTCTCTGTTTTTGGCTTAGATCATGTTGGTTAGTTTCTACCCTCGGTGTTGTTATTGTTAACCCCTTTTCTTGTTATTTCTAATTTAATATCCTTCCTTCTGCAGCGTAATTGGGTGTGACTTCCCTTAATTCTACAATGTTATGGTAATTACCTCACCCCGGTCTGTGTTCTCTTATTAAACACTTTTATGAGTGACTGGAATTTGCTCTAGATTGACTTCGGTTAGGCTTGGATGTAACATTATCTGTTTCTTGGACTTGTGCTGTAATTAACTTGTTGAGTAATACTGTAATTATATAATAGTTTAGCTTGATGTATACTCCTTGTATCATATTTTATTAACTTTTATATAATGTTGTTGTTGTTGTTGTTGCTGCTGCTGTTTGTTGTTGTTGCTATTATTGTTGTTTGTTTGTTTGTAGTTGATGTTTGTTGTTGTTGCTATTATTGTTGTTTGTTTGTTTGTAGTTGATGTTTGTTGTTGTTGCTGCTGTTGTTGTTGTTGGTGTTGTTATTGTCGTGGTCGTGGTGGTCGTCGTCGTGGTCGTCGTCGTGGTCGTTGTCGTTGTTGTTGTTGTTGTTGTTGTTGTTGTTGTTGTTGTTGTTGTTGTTGTTGTTGTTGTTGTTGTTGTTGTTGTTGTTGTATCACTGTGTGTATGTATATATTGTACGCTATGTTTATGCATAATACTTTTATGATTATCTCATGAGTTCTTGGCGTGGAGTTGGGTGCTATTTGTGTTATTTTATGTTATGTTATATTACTGGGCAGGCTCCAGCGGTTAACCGGTATTTGGATGCACCAACCTCCGTTAGAAACTGTCAACTTCTTAATATAAATGAGACACGGTCTGAGTGGGGCTCGAACCCGTGGTCATCAGTGATGATAGGTTACAGTGGTATACATGTCAGCGACCGTAATCACTCGACCACGAAGGCGGAGTTGTGTTCTTTTATTTTCAATATCTTTTGTTTTAAATTTTGTTATTTAGTTGATATCTATAGTTATTGCCTCTATATTTAGGGGTGTTCATTACTCGAGTTAGATATGGTAACTGGCAGTATTGTCCATATATATTCGAATTTATTGAGTTGACCACTTCCCTAGTAAAAGCTGCGCGCCTACCCCCCCCCCCTTTCCTATTCATGTGAGGTAGAACAAAGGGCTGCTATTAGTCCGGTTAATTTGTCCTCTCGTGTCTATTCTGACTTGATTAGTTCGGCTATAAACCCGGCCACGATGTGTTCATGGCCTGCGCTCCGCGGCTTTATTGCCATTAAAATATGTCTGTTTGTAATTAATGTTCTGTACGCTGTTAGAATTCTGGCCTTGCATGCTGGTGGAATGTGTTAATTGTGCGTTAATGTACTAACTTTGGTATTAGTTGAGTAATACGCTGGTGCGTTCCTTCTGTCAAATGTTTGACACTATGCGTTATTTAGTTACCCTGCGCCCTGGGTGTTATGCATTTGTCCGTTGTCATCATGACCGCTATTATTCTGCCTTTATACTATAGTTGATGTTGGCTCCAGCTTCTTTTATTTTATTATTATTATTATTTATTTATATCTATATATATATATATATATACATATATATACATATATATATATATACACATATATATATATATATATAGTCCGGTTCTTTATTTGGTTAGCTATTTTTATTTTACTAGTATGCGTATTTACTCACACATATATACATATATTCACGCACGTACACCTATACATACATATACACATTCCCATATACTTATATATATACACACACTTATACACACATAGACACATTTATGTACGTACATACACTTAGGTACAACGATCTTTATATACCCACATATTTCCACCTTTATCTATATAGTCATAGCATGTCTATATATCTGCAATACCAACACACCTTCTATATACATATCTACATATATATACACACACCTACACACCTACACTCACCCACATATCTACATACCTATGTACATATACACTCACCTATCTATTTATATATCTATGCATACCCATAATTACATAGAAATATTTGTATACATATACATACGCATCGTTCATCCTTGGGTTGGTTTGGTTTCTATGAACATATTTTGCCTTGGGTGACGATGAAAGGCCCGACGTTCGTGCATAACTGATGCTATCTCGGCGTTGCTCCCCTACAAGGTACCTAAGTTCGATAATCTCCCTCTCGATCTCCCGCTGCGATTACCACTCACTCTCTCCCACACCCTCCCCTACAATGTACCTGGGTATCAGGAGCGGTTAATATCAATTTACAATAACATGTCTCGCAATCGGGTTAGAGTTAACTGTGTATAAACTGTCTATTACAGGTTATGGGAGTATTGGCATTATTTTGTTAGTATTATATTGTATTGTATCCCAGTTTATTATGTCCTCGCTATAGTGTGTTGTTTATACCATGTTACTACACCACTGTACAGTGTTATTATAATATATATCCTTTGATATCCGTGTTGTTGGTGATAGAATATTTGAGAAGCTGTTTTGTTTCTTTGAAGTTCTAAAAGTCTAAATTTTACTTTTTTGTTACGTCTGAAAGTTTTGTGTGCATTCGTACTGCCTGTTTTACTAAGCAATGGCCTTTAATGTATGAGCTAGATTATATGCCACCGAAAGAACTACAAGCCCATGCATTTCGGGTTCTTGGCGTGTGTTTTGTGTCATCCGATCAATATATGTTGAGTATGCTTTCTTATCCCATGTGTATTTGCATATGTGCAAACATGTCCTTCTTTATGTCAGGTGCTGTTAACATTGGTACTTGCCATGTATAAGTTAGTGTTTATACCATGCGACTCGTTTTAAACTGGCTTCCCATGTGTGATCGTTCAGAACCCAGATTATATTGAACATGCGTTACATCTGTGTTGTGATATCTAGTACTGTGTATATTTTTAATGTATTATTTTATATGTAGTCGTGTCTGGGGGTGTATTAATGGCTACCGATTTGTTCTATGGTTATGTAATTTTCTCCGTACCCCTAGTCAGTTGCAAGAATCGGTCCATTTTTCTCTTGTGCGTTTGCCTTTGTTTTAACTATATCGCTCGCGGACTTTATAGCCTATTTAAAAGGACTTTCCTCGTTGATCTGGTTGTACTGCCGCCTAAGCCGGTCAGGTATCCCAGCATAGTAACCGATACATTGTTTAGATATACCTATACGGGTGTATTGCCAATGAGTTAGGTTCACATACATGTATGGATCGTATGGTATAAAGCCAGTGGATATTGGACCTGCTGCCTCAGCCAGTCAGGTACATGGTATCCACGGTTTATCCTGTTTATGTGCGCTTGTACGCCTAAGACGAGCTCTCAGGGCGGATATACATACGACAAACCATACACATACGATTAACTGTTTTTTGTTTGTTTTTTATTTGTTTTTTATTTTAACACTTACTTATGAGGTGGATTTCCAGATAGTTTTATGAGTTTTTATAAGTTGTTTACGAGTCCTGTTTCTTTGATGTAGTTACATAGGGTGTTCCTTATCTTATCTTCGAAAGGTGAGGGCGGATTAAGCAGTGTTTCTTTGTTATTTACTATTACTCAGTTACTTGCTATTGTTATGCAACTCAGCTTCAAAGTTTTGTCCCTGTGTCTTGTGCTTACTCCAAGTAAAGGATACATGTTCAAATGTTTCTATCTCGTTGCAATATGTGCACTTTTTGTTATCTATATATCTTTCAGCTTTTAATAGGGGACTGCCAAGTTTTTAATCTCGTGTATATTTGGTTCAAATTCACATTTGTGCTATATACTTTTAAACTTGGAGGTATTATAGGGTATATGTGTTTGTTGTGAAAATTTGAGTTGTTGTACTCGGTCCATTGTTTTTGAAATTTGTTTTTAATTTGTGTGGTAATGAGACTGTATGCTTCTGTTGCACTAAGATTTAGTGAAATATGATCTCCATTGATACTTGCTTCTCGTGCGCAGTAATCTGCATGTTCATTGCCACGGATGCCTACCAGATATATATGTTAAAAGATTTACGGATTGTTTGTTAAAACAATATAAATAAGCACAAGATAAGACTACTTCAAACATTCTTAGATTGGGTGCTATTTGTGTTATTTTATGTTATGTTATATTTCTGGTTTTGCGTCTGTCTCAGCACCATTCCGGGCCATATCGCCGGCGGGCAGTTTAACTAACAACACCCCACCTGGGCAGGCTCCAGCGGCCAACCAGCACCCGGGCGCACCCACCCCCGCAAGAAACCGTCAGCTGTTTGATATAAATGAGACACGGTCTGAGTGGGGCCCGATTCCGCGGTCCTCAGCGATGATAGGTTACAGCGGCCCACAAGTTCGCGACCTTAACATTTCAGTAGCTCCGTGTCTGCGTTCGTTCTAGCCAAGTCTGCGTTCGTTCTAGCCAAGCAGTGTGGGTATTTGATCATCAGTGTGTGTGTGTGTGTGTGTGTGTGTTGGTTTTTTTTTTTTTTTTTTGGTTTGTTTTGGGGGCGGTTTACGTGTGTTTATCATCGCTACCGGTCGCCCCCATGAGTGACGCCCCCCGGAGAAAATAATCATTTTAGAACTAGTTTCTAATAATTACCTGAGTAAACAATGTATCGTTATGCTATGTGCTTCATAGACATGTTATTTCGGTAATATTCTTGTTAAACTGGGCGTTCTGACAAGGTAGTTAAGTTCCTTAGTTAGTTGTTAAAAACGGTTTTTTTTTGGTTTCTTTTTTAAATTTATTTATTGTTTTTTAAAATTAATTACCAGGATTTCTATCTGGTGGTTGCGAATGGAGGGGACGTGTGCGGGTGGAGTGGGGTATAAGATTTCGTTCTTATTGGTTTAATTGCTATTCATTGTTTCCCCCCCCCCATCCCAAGTTTTTCTCTTCGTTTCTTGCACTCTTTAATCCTCTCATTATGTACTGAATTCTTCGCTTTTTGAAGTGGTTTGTATAAGAGGATAATCATTTAATCACCGGGTTACTGAGATAATAAAATACTTCCCTTTCTGCCTGAATTAGTATCCCTCCATGGCGCGAGCAACATCTATGAAATTACCATATCATTGCGACGCGTGGCGTTTCCGTATTCGTTGAGTTTCCAGTCGACATGAGATTAATGATGTGTTTTTAATATCATTTAGTATTGCTGTATCTTTGAGGAATTGATGCTTTGTTTATTTTTCAGGCATTTTTGTTTATTTGTTATTTGTTTTGTTCTCAAATACATCTTCTTTTAATTTTCCTTATTGTGGTATTTATATAGCTTGTAACAGCATGTGGGTTAGCGTCACGCAGCGACCACTGATCTTTCTGATACGATTTTCTTTCTACCCCCGCTGGATAGGATAATTGTGTGAGCAATTGTATTTGTGTCCTACTTCTATCCATCGTCGCCCCCGGCCGCCCACATGGGGGACAGTGCAATGATACGGATATATACCCATTTCCCTCTGATTCCCATTCGTGTACTGTGTACAGCACCGACACGAGACCCCGGTCCCAATTCCAGTCTGGAAGGCTGTCCCCTCCACTTAGGCCAGTCGGGGGATCGAATTTTCTATTCCTGGTTCCCCATCCCAACATATTACCATTGGACTACAGATCTGTCTGGGGAATTGTACTTGTATGATTTGCTTGGTTGTATCCCTTATCACGAGATCTTAGGCCTATATTTGTATTCTCTCGTAGGGGTGTTTTTACTTGTCACTATATTTCAGTTCCCGCACTTATAGCTATTTTCGTTATATTTGTTTAATTATTGGTTGTGATGATTCCGTCTGTTTTTCTTGTTACTATAGTTTTGTCTTTAGATTTGTGTCTTTGATGAAGGTAAACACTATTGTTCTGATTGATTCTGCTAGTTCTTTGGGGGGATCTAGTAGTGTTTGTTTATTTATGTTGACTATCCCTAATCTGAGTATGTCCGCCTCCATTTGTCTTTGTTCTACTTGATATTGAGTACATTTGAAGAATGTATGTTCAAACGTTTCCGGTTCGTTGCATATTAAACAGTTAGTTTCTGGCTTCACCTTGTCCTCGGTGGCTAGCCTTGAGGCTGATAGTTTTAGTCGGGTGTATATTTTATCATAGGTGGGGTTTGCGTGATAGGTTAATATTTTGGTGGGGGGTTTTGTGTTAATTTTAGTTGAGTTCTTAGATATATATTGTTTCCATTGGTTGTGAAATTTTAACTTAATTTTGTGTTTTATTAATGAGTTGACTTCTGGTACACTTAGTTTTAGTGGGAGTATTGTTCCTGTTTGACTTCCGGTTTTGGCGCAGCTGTCTGCTTGTTCATTTCCTTCTATTCCTATATGACTGGGGACCCACACAAATTGTATAACTATTTTGTTTTGTATCATTTCACTTGTTGTCTTTAGAATAAGATTCAAGAGATCTGGGCGGGATTTGGAGTGCCCTGTTTGAATAGATTGTAGGGAGCTTAGACTGTCTGTGAGAATGGCTGCTTGTGGCATCTGTTTTTGTTTTATGTATTTTAATGCATATTGAATTGCTAGCATCTCGCATGTATATATTGAGGCATGGTCATTTAATTTTATTGGTATTTTATTGATTATTGTATTTTTTAAGTCGTAGGCGACCACCCCCGCTCCTGTAATCATTTTATCCACATCTTTGCTCCCGTCGGTGTATATTTTGTAGTACTCATGGTATTTGGTATGTATGTGTTTATTGGCGATGGTAAGCTTGTTTTTGTTGGTTGTTATGCCAGAGGTTAGTTCAGTTAATTCTATGTCCGGTTTAATTATTGATATGTTTGTCAGGTTTGAGTATGTGGGTTTCAGTATTTGTATACCATTGAGCTCAAATTCTAGTACTAATTTTTCAATTTTTTTGTGTATAAGGTAATGTATGAGTTATTCGTTTGTGAAGTTTATGTACGTATATTGGGTCTTCGAAGATTAGGTTATTGATTGGCAGTTTATTTCCTAATCGGTTACTTCTTGCCCAATATTTTAACATACTTTGTTCTATTTGTAGTTTTAGTGGTAACTCATTAGTCTCAATTAGCATTGGGATTGTCTTCGTGTAATGAGGGCATCCTATGATAGTTCTGATGCATTTGTTTTGAGTTCTTTGTAATTTGGTTAGTTGTTCTTCTGTTGCCGATGCGTATATAATATTTCCATAATTTATTTTACTTAATATAAGAGCTTTGTATATTTTCATGAGTGATTTCTTATCTGTTCCCCAGTCTTTTCCTTTAATACATCTAATGAGTTGTAGGTCCTTGTTGCATCGTTTGATGAGGTCTGCTATGTGGAATTTCCATGTTAGTTTTTTATCGAAGTTTAGGCCAAGGAATTTAGCTGTTGAGTTATAATTGAGAGTTTTGTTGCCTAACTTTAATTTGGGGAAGTTAGGGTTATTTTCTGGTGCTTTAATTATGGCTCTGTGGATAATAAGCACTTGTGTTTTATCTGGGTTAATCTTAAATCCCCATTTTTTGCTCCATTGTTCAGTAACATTTAGAGCTTCTTGGGCTTTTTTAACAGCCAACTGGGGGTTTTTGGAGCTTACCCATGTCGCAGAGTCGTCGACGAATTGAGATAATTCTGCCTTGTGGGATGGATTCTTCTTGTTATGTTTATTCATAGCATCCCTAAGTGTATTCATCATTAGACTGAAAATTATGGGTGAGAGTACACTTCCTTGCGGGCATCCATTTTCTGTTATTAATGGTTCCGATATTTGCCCACTCTTCTTAACCTTTATTATTCGTGTTTCCAAGAATGTCTTAATCCATTTTAATAGTCTACCTTTTATCCCTATACTCAGCATATATACCAAGGCTCCTCCATTCCATAGTTTATCAAATGCATTGCTAAGGTCAAGAAAAATGGCAATTAAATACTGATTTCCCAGCATGGCTCGTTTGCCATCTGACTCTAGTCTGAGTAGATTATCTTCACAGGAGTGATTCGCCCTACATCCTGATTGATAGTTTGAGATGAGGTGATTTTGTTCTAGGTAGTTGCATAATCGAGGTTTGATCATTTTTTTGCATTAGTTTTGTGAATGTAGATGTTAGCGATATTGGCCGGTATGATGCAGGATTTTGTCTGTCTTTGTTGGGTTTGAGTATGGGTATGATTACCGCCTCACTCCAATTGTCCGGGGTTTCACCTTGTTCCCATGACTGGTTGTAGAGGTGGAGCAATGTGTTTTTGGCTGATTCTGGGAGGCTTTTTAATATGGTATAGTGTATATTATCTTCTCCTGGTGCACCACTTTTACACTGCTTTAGTGCCATATTTAGGTCAAATAGATTGAAGTCTGCATTATATTCTTCTTTACTTGTTGTTGATTGTTTGGATATTAGTGAGTAGCATATTCGTTCGACGCTTGCTTTTGTTTGTACGAATTCTTGTGAGTAACCTGTGTTACTGCTTACATTTTGGTAATGCTCGCCTAATACCTGTGCTTGCTCTGTGGGATTAGTTATGACTTTATCGTTAGTTTTTAGTGTTGTAGTATTGCTGGGGGAACTTCCCTTTACTCTTTTTAGAAAGTTCCATAACTCGGTGGCTGTTGTTTTGTATGTTATTCCCGAGCAGAAGTTTTGCCATGATTTGTTTTTTGTTTCTGTTATTATTTGTTGAGTTTTGGTTCTGGCCTCGCGCCATTTTTCTGCGTTATAATTTGATCGATTTCTTTTAAATCTTTGTCTGCATATTTCTCTATGCTTTACTGCATCATCGCATTCTTGATTCCACCAATTATTCGTTGTTTTAGTGGTTGAGATATACTTGGGTTTTGATTTTGGTATTGTTTCACTTAGTATTTTGTTCAGTTTTTCCGTGAATGTTGAGAAGTTATTGTTGATAGTATTCTCAGTTGTATTATAACTGAGTTCGTGCTGACACATGCGCTGGAAATCTCTCCATTGTTGATTTGATGTTTTCTTGTATTTCCATTTGGCTTCTATTTTAATTCCTTCTTTGTGTATAGGTATATTTATCAGGGCCAGTAGAGGTAAGTGGTCACTCCCTAGTGTGTCATTGATTACTGCGAATTGCGTTTTGTGGTGTAGGTGTGCTGATATTAGCATGAGATCTATAGCTGAATCTTTATATGTTTGTGTATCCGATATGTGTGTGATTTCGCCTTGATTAAGATAATTAAGGTTTTTGTCTTCTAGTAATTGTAATAAGTGTTCTGCTTGTGCGTCATGCCTGTAATCTCCTTCTGGGTTCCAGCATACATGCTTGAGATTAAAGTCCCCTGCTATTAGTGTATTGTATGAGATGTCAGAGAAGATTTTATTGTATTCCAGGTTGGTGTTTAGTTTATTCTCTTTTGCATAATAATTATATATAGTAATATTTTCTTCTCTTCCCATTACAGTTATTGCCATTGTTTCGATTTCTGATGTGAATATTAATGTTTTTTCTATGAATGGGAGTCCGTATCTCACATATATTGCCAAGCCTCCGTGGTTTTTACTTCCATCGCCTTTGTATTTGATAGCCGGTTTTTGGTAGCCTTTAAAATTAAATATCTTTTGTCCGACTTTTAGTTTCGTTTCTTGTAGGCAAATGATGTCTATTGGTTCCTTTGTTTGATCGAGATATGCTTGTAATTGGTTGCATTTGGTATTTCCCCCCCCCCCCTCATTCCTCTAATGTTCCATGACAGTATGCCAATTAGTGGTTTATTTTTATCTTGGTTAGCCATTGTATTTTGTCGATATTATGGTGGTTGTATATTATCCGTGTAGGTATTTATTTTTAGCTGTGTGATATCGTCTGTATCGGAATTATTTACTTCTAATACTTATTAATATATTTCAGTCACTATTTCTTAGCTGTGTGATATCGTCTGTATCGGAATTATTTACTTCTAATACTTATTAATATCTTTCAGTCAATATTTCTTAGCTGTGTGATATCATCTGTATCGGAATTATTTACTTCTAATACTTATTAATATATTTCAGTCAATATTTCTTAGCTGTGTGATGTCGTCTGTATCGGAATTATTTACTTCTAATACTTATTAATATATTTCAGTCAATATTTCTTAGCTGTGTGATATCGTCTGTATCGGAATTATTTTACTTCTAATACTTATTACTATATTTCAGTCAATATTTCTTAGCTGTGTGATATCGTCTGTATCGGAATTATTTACTTCTATTACTTATTAATATATTTCAGTCAATATTTCATAATCATCTGTACTATTATGTTTCATCTTGTATCAATATGCATCTAATGTTTGAAGCGTCGTGCGTGTATTCATTGTGTGGTTTCTGGTGCTATCGCCAATATATTCTGAAATTTATTCTTTATTAGTAAAATATTATATATTTAGTATTGCTTCGTAGTATTAGTTCTAGCTACAGTGTAATATACGTCCAAGAGTTTACTTCGTAGATATTCTCTTACTATTAGAACATAACGTATTTACTTATTTTATTAATTTAATTTTTTTTTTTTTATTTTTTTTTTTTTTAAATTGAATTGTTGTTTTTTGTTTTTCAGGTTTTAGTCTATTTCCACTTTCATCTATGTTTTTTGTATAATATATATGCTATAAATAACATTGATTAGTATAGTAGTACATGCAATTGTTCTTGGGGTTACCTCTTAATGTTTATGAGTCCAAGAGCGTTTCTAAGGGTTATTTCTCATGCGATACTTATATTGATTGTTCATGCATTATCTAGTATACTTATTTCTATAATTATAATAAATATATGTATTCATGCATCTTCTAGTCTATCATTTACTTGCCACCTGTATGGGTACTGGTTGTCTTTATTCCGTATCTTTGATATATCTGTATTTTGCCTTTTAGATATTGTCCGTGGTTTGGGATTATCTGAGATTTTGGTAAATCGATAGTGTCCGGTTATTAACTTAATAAGATGTTTTCCTAACTTAATATTTATTTAAACTTATTTAAACACTTAAATTGGGTTTTCATTAATCCAATGCTCCTAGGTTAAGTGAGTACCCAAGTTATCTAAACAATTTATCACTGAGATTATTAACACGTCTTATCGCTATGAGTGCTGAGTGGAGAGTGAAAAAGTTTGAGTTAAAAATCGACTTGATCTCCGCTTTTATATGGATCACAAATCGGATTGACCTACATAGCCCAATCTTACAACGACAGACGTCAACAATTGTCATTCAGCCAATCAGCGATCAGCTACTGTAACGGTGTTCGGCTCGATGCTAAAATCAAAAACTGTTTGCTTTATCCCATGTATATATAATATTACCGAAATAACAGTTATTACTGATCGTGCTTTGTTTTATTACACATACCAATATTACATATGCTGACACCACACTTTATAATGACAAAACAAGTGCACAACGCGACTGGCTGGGCGAGAGAGCTCAAATGCAGCCTCCCGAGAAATACACCAACCCATATATCCAAATAAACACCACAAACAATGAATGAATGAATGAATGCATGCATGCATGCATGCACCCTGACCGTAATTACTTGTGTTGGGACTTATGGTTTGTTTATGCACTAAACTATACTAATGCTACCTTAATACAATAAAGGATTTCCTAACTGACTGCATACTGTTTGAGTGACAAACTGAGAGAATCCTTTCGAAGTACTTGGGTGGCCCTAAAAAGGGCCGTTGTGTTGTGGTGGTACCGACACGAGTAAGAGAGCTTACTTGCTGCTGGTGTACTTGGTGACGGCCTTGGTACCCTCACTGACGGCGTGCTTGGCAAGCTCGCCGGGCAGGAGAAGACGGACAGCGGTCTGGATCTCTCTGCTAGTTATGGTCGATCGCTTGTTGTAGTGAGCCAGTCTGGACGCTTCGGCGGCAATTCTCTCGAAAATGTCGTTGACAAAGCTGTTCATGATGGACATGGCTTTGCTAGAGACACCTGTATCAGGGTGCACTTGTTTCAACACCTTGTATATGTAGATAGAGTAGGATTCGCGCCTCTTCCTCCTCCTTTTCTTGTCGGTAGACCTGGCGGTCTTCGCCTTTGTCACCGTTTTCTTGGCTCCCTTGCTTGCTAGACCTTTAGCTGGCATGATTATGCAGTAGTAAGTTTGCGATGATGATATTCGTTTTATTTAAAGTCGCCACCGCATAAATGCATTTGGGCGACTGTATTTTCTAAGATGGTTATGTCCTAAGGTGATTCTTCTTGTCTAAGGCGATTCTTCTTGTCCTAAGGTGATTCTTCTGTGATGATTATTCCTATTCTTCTATGGTGATTATGTACGTGTTCTGCGATGATTCTTCTACGATGATTCTTTCTGTTTTCGCTGACGAGTAGGGTAGACTAAGATGATTATGTACCAGGTGGCTGAAGGTCTGGTCGCTGACTGGATGAAGAAATGAGGTCATCCAGTCGCTGTGAAGGTGCTTCTTCATCGTTGACCCAGTTATGGAGCGATGCCAAACGACAGGGTGACGTTCCCTGCGCCTGGCATCATCTCCCCGACAACAGGGTGACAAGCCCCGTGCTGGTTTCCTGGGTCGGCTCACAGCAGCAGAATGTTTCGGTTGTTCCGTCGTTGTCCACCCCGTTGACGCATCCGAGGTCGAGGTCGCATCCCTCCGTCCCCAACGGACTTCATTGGTAGACGGATAAAAGAGTTCGAGGGTGTGCCTCTTCAGCGCCCCAGTGTTAGCTGTCGCTGATCTAGATAAGTGTTGATACTCCGAAGAGTCGATGCGGGTCCTCGTCTGTATGCGCCAGCGGTGTGGATTGGTCACTTCGGGACGGTGACTCAATCTCCCGATGTGAGCTCAGGATGACATCCCCTGGAGGTTTCTTGATTCCGTGGCAGGGTGACAAAGCCTGGTCTTTCTGTACTCGGTCCCTTGTAGGGCCACACTCCTCACTGTTGGTCACCCCGCAGCAGCATTAATACGGATCTGACAGTTAGACATCTGGTCGTCGATTGTCACTCAGGGGAGCGTGGATACCACGACTATTGCCGCTCCCTCAGGTCCGCCGTCTCGTCTATCCGCCGGAGAAGTAGAAGGAAGAGAAAGTGTCGAAACGAGCCGGCGAAGATATAGTGTCGAAAAGCCCCACTATCTAGAAGAGCTGGTGGATCTGTCCTGATGTGCCGTAGCCATGGATCCATATGCTGGCGAGCCTCCCCTTCACAAGATCGACGACCAGAAGATCCCAGAATCCTACGCTGCTGCTGCGGGATGTGCCCCG
The DNA here is from genome assembly GCA_014843695.1 of Archivesica marissinica. Taxonomy (NCBI): domain Eukaryota; kingdom Metazoa; phylum Mollusca; class Bivalvia; order Venerida; family Vesicomyidae; genus Archivesica; species Archivesica marissinica. The sequence continues at coordinate 547,967 of JABXNX010000024.1, read as the reverse complement.
GTCACGACGTGCACGTCGTGAGGAGATTGATGATGATATTCGTTTTATTTAAAGTCGCCACCGCATAAATGCATTTGGGCGACTGTATTTTCTAAGATGGTTATGTCCTAAGGTGATTCTTCTTGTCTAAGGCGATTCTTCTTGTCCTAAGGTGATTCTTCTGTGATGATTATTCCTATTCTTCTATGGTGATTATGTACGTGTTCTGCGATGATTCTTCTACGATGATTCTTTCTGTTTTCGCTGACGAGTAGGGTAGACTAAGATGATTATGTACCAGGTGGCTGAAGGTCTGGTCGCTGACTGGATGAAGAAATGAGGTCATCCAGTCGCTGTGAAGGTGCTTCTTCATCGTTGACCCAGTTATGGAGCGATGCCAAACGACAGGGTGACGTTCCCTGCGCCTGGCATCATCTCCCCGACAACAGGGTGACAAGCCCCGTGCTGGTTTCCTGGGTCGGCTCACAGCAGCAGAATGTTTCGGTTGTTCCGTCGTTGTCCACCCCGTTGACGCATCCGAGGTCGAGGTCGCATCCCTCCGTCCCCAACGGACTTCATTGGTAGACGGATAAAAGAGTTCGAGGGTGTGCCTCTTCAGCGCCCCAGTGTTAGCTGTCGCTGATCTAGGTAAGTGTTGATACTCCGAAGAGTCGATGCGGGTCCTCGTCTGTATGCGCCAGCGGTGTGGATTGGTCACTTCGGGACGGTGACTCAATCTCCCGATGTGAGCTCAGGATGACATCCCCAGGAGGTTTCTTGATTCCGTGGCAGGGTGACAAAGCCTGGTCTTTCTGTACTCGGTCCCTTGTAGGGCCACACTCCTCACTGTTGGTCACCCCGCAGCAGCATTAATACGGATCTGACAGTTAGACATCTGGTCGTCGATTGTCACTCAGAGGAGCGTGGATACCACGACTATTGCCGCTCCCTCAGGTCCGCCGTCTCGTCTATCCGCCGGAGAAGTAGAAGAAGGAAGAGAAAGTGTCGAAACGAGCCGGCGAAGATATAGCGCCAAAACATCACTATCTAGAGTGCTCGCTATCTAGAAGAGCTGGTGGATCTGTCCTGATGTGCTGTAGCCATGGATCCACATGCTGGCGAGCCTCCCCTTCACAAGATCGACGACCAGAAGATCCCAGAATCCTACGCTGCTGCTGCGGAATGTGCCCCGGTCACGACGTGCACGTCGTGAGGAGATCGACCGGGGAGGAGATTGACCGGGTGATTTTGCTATTACGTATAATTCTAACAATTGACGCGCGCGAACCGGATAGAAAGCATATGACGTTGCGATGACAATTTAATGATAATTCAAGCAGCATTTTTCATTTTTGTAAACATACAGTGCATATTTTAATATTTCAAAACTGCCTTCAACAGAAAGCTATAGATATATATGAAAATGTATCCCATCTATTCAGTGGAATAATATCTCCAAGAAATTAACACTGCCCAGTGTATTAATTAAGTTTCAATGTACATTCAGTGACCTTCAAGCAGCATTTTATATTGTATACAATATACTTAGCCCGGCGCGATATATTCTGAACTGAGCTGATGCGCCGTTAAACCAGATATTCATTCACTAACTCACTCACAAGCAGAATTTTTCATTGTGTACACATTTAATGCACATTTTAATGTTTCAAAAGTGCCTTTCCCCAAGGGAAAGAGATAAATCTATATGTAAATCTATTCATCTCCATTTTAATATAAATGTGGGGTGTGATGCGGGCATTAAGTGATGCATTTAGTTTATACACATTTATTTAGCTCGATTGCGAAACAATATCTTACACTATTTGTTTGTTAGTTATGCACATTTAATTTAGCTCGATCGATTGCGAAACAAGTTCTACCTATACCAGTTACATTGAATATCGATGCTGAAGAGTGTGTACCTTGCTGCAAGAACGACGACGACCAGACGACTCAATGTCCTATCATGCTGCTGCGAGATGTGCACCGACCGCGACCTGCACGCCGTAAGGACGTCAGCCTTTCACGTATAATTCTAACAATTGACGCGCGCGAACCGGATAGAAAGCATATCACGTTGCGATGACAATTCAATGACAATTCAAGCAGCATTTTTCATTTTTGTAAACATACAGTGCATATTTTAATATTTCAAATCTGCCTTCTCCAACAGAAAGCTATAGATATATATGAAAATGTATCCCATCTATTCAGTGTATAATATCTCCAAGAAATTAACACTGCCCAGTGTATTAATTAAGTTGCAATGTACATTCAATGACCATTCAAGCAGCATTTTATCTTGTATACAATATACTTAGCCCGGCGCGATATATTCTGAACTGAGCTGATGCGCCGTTAAACCAAATACTCATTCACTAACTCACAAGCAGAATTTATCATTTTGTACACATTTAATACACATTTTAATATTTCAAAAGTGCCTTTCCCCAAAGGAAAGAGATAAATCTATAGGTAAATCTATTCATCTCCATTTTAATATAAATGTGGGGTGTGATGCGGGCATTAAGTGATGCATTTAGTTTATACACATTTATTTAGCTCGATTGCGAAACAATATCTTACAATATTTGCTTGTTAGTTATGCACATTTAATTTAGCTCGATCGATTGCGAAACAAGTTCTACCTCTACCAGTTACATTGAACATCGATTCTGAAGAGTGTGTACCTTGCTGCAAGATCGACGACCAGACGATTCAATGTCCTACCATGCTGCTGCGAGATGTGCACCGACCGCGACCTGCACGCCGTAAGCACGTCAGCCGTTCACGTATAATTCTAACAATTGACGTGCGCGAACCGGATAGAAAGCATATCACGTTGCGATGACAATTCAATGACAATTCAAGCAGCATTTTTGTAAACATACAGTGCATATTTTAATATTTCAAAACTGCCTTCTCCAACAGAAAGCTATAGATATATATGAAAATGTATCCCATCTATTCAGTGGAATACTATCTCCAAGAAATTAACACTGCCCAGTGTATTAATTAAGTTTCAATGTATATTCAGTGACCATTCAAGCAGCACTTTATCTTGTATACAATATACTTAGCCCGGCGCGATATATTCTGAACTGAGCTGATGCGCCGCTAAACCAAATACTCACTCACTAACTCACTCACAAGCAGAATTTTTCATTTTGTACACATTTAATGCACATTTTAATGTTTCAAAAGTGTCTTTCCCCAAAGGAAAGAGATAAATCTATATGTAAATCTATTCATCTCCATTTTAATATAAATGTGGGGTGTGATGCGGGCATTAAATGATGCATTTAGTTGATACACATTTATTTAGCTCGATTGCGAAACAATATCTTACAATATTTGTTTGTTAGTTATGCACATTTAATTTAGCTCGATCGATTGCGAAACAAGTCCTCCCTCTACCAGTTACATTGATCATCGATGCTGAAGACGACCAGACGACTCAATATACTACCATGCTGCTGCGAGATGGGCACCGACCGTGACCTGCACGTCGTATTGACGTCAGCCGGTGTGTGTTTTACGTTTATTTATCGTCGCTACCCTTTGCCCATATGAGCGACGCCTCCGGAAGAGTAATTTTAGATTTTGGAGAGTAGTGCAATGATACATACAGAGACCCATTACAGAGTCTCCTCTGGTTCTTTTACGTGCACAGTGTAAAGCACCGACTCGAGACCTCGGTTTAACTTCCCATCTGAAAGACTTTTAATTTTATTAGAGTCAGACGGGGGATCGAACCTGCGATCCTGGAATACCAGTCCAGCGTGTTACCACTGGACTACAGATCCTTCTATATCGTCAGCCGGTCAACGTGAAATTCTATTTATAAACAATTGACGCGCGTGAACCTAATAGAGACGTGCACGGATAAATAGAGCTGTCCTTTTCTGTATGTCCATTATTTTGTCTTTACAAGACGAATATGACACGAATCTTGTACATTTTGGTTTCGACATGAAGTCTATGCATGCTTTCAATGTATTAAATAATGCTTTCAACAGATCTATTAAATTATATATATAAATATACCAACCTGACTTGCTTCTCCTCAATTATTTCCCAGATCAGCCATCTCCGCCAAATTACATATGGGCAATTTCTGTATTTTTCTCCTAATTTGCATCTTCATTTTGCATCTTCATTCACATCACCATCATTCACATCGTTGTCGTCGTCATCGTCATCATCACCATCATCAGCATCACCACAATCACCGTGATCCATTATCATCATTAGCATCATTGTCATCATCACCACCACTACAATCATCATCCATTCACACCATCATCACTATCACCATCGCCATCGCCGTCGTCGTCATCATCATCATCATCATCATCATCATCATCATCATCATCATCATCATCATCATCATCATCATCATCTTCAAAGGCAACTACACCTTCATTATCATTAGCATCATCACTATCATACACACCGTCATCATAAGCATCGTCATAATAATCTGGGAAAAAGATAGCTATGGGAACCATGGATACTGCCATCATCAATACCGTCATCATCATCCTCATCATCTTCTGCCATAGAAAAATGAACTGTTTACTTCTTCCAATATTGAAATGAACCCATACTGGACCTACCTTGTGACTTTACCAGGTTATGGTAAACACACACCTTCATCGTCACTACCATCAACACTGTCATCATTAGCATCCTCATTATCATCGTCTTCTTCCAAAGAAATATAAACTGTGCCCTTCTTCTTGTCATAATGAACTGAACCCATATTGGACCTACCTGGTGGCATTACAAGGTAATGGTTACAAGAACAAACACCTTCATCATCTCTACCATCAACACTGTCATTATTAGCATCATCACCAGGAATATAGATATAATATGTTTTTATATGTGTACCCAACGGATCCCACCATCATCAACATCGTCGCCATCATCAGCAACACAATGACCATCATTAGCACGAGAATCATAATCATCAACACAATTACCATCAGTATCACCAGATTCAGACTATTATCTAATGGGTCGTATATTATACTAAGATTATAGATTTTTTTTCAAGATATTTTATATAAACAATATGTTCATCGTGTTAAAGTACATGTTAAATCTTAGACACACACGTTTTAATGTTTAGTTTTCGTGGATCGGAGATCGTCTTCTTAGTAATATTCGCCCCCATTGCATCAACAATCTCTTAACAGCGACCTTCAACGTCTTCACTACGACCACTTGATCCTTCTTGACTTGTTATCAGTAGTTTACAACAATTGCGAAACAAGTTGTAACAACTTATATTAATCACTCTCTCGGTCCGACGGACAGCATATTTGTTGTCATTCGTGTAGAAGGAAACCGGAGTACCCGGAGAAAACACACCTGTCCGAGCTGGCGACCACCGTACCATCTCACATATTTCCCAGTTGGAGGATCAAACCTGGGTTGCATTGGTGAGAAGTGAGCGTGCTAACAACTGCACTAAGCGGACAGCCAGTCGTATAAATGGAGATACAGTAACATATAAGCCTATGCCTTCATGGAGGAAAGGGTTAACTCATATTGTACATATTGTGTATTCTTTCTATTTTATTTTGAATTTATTGAAGGGATAAGCCTCCTGCTAGCCCTAGATATGCAAACGTGCTGTTCTCAATACCGAAAAACAGTAGTTAAAGTGTTTTTTTAAATACAAAAACTATACACTGCCTGAAAAATTCTCTATATTACTTATTGGGACTACCGACATCATCATTGACACCAGAATCAATATCAGAAACACCATGATCATCATTATCACCAGATTCAAAATCATGGCCATTACTAACACCATATTCAAAATCAGCAACACCTTGACCATTATCAGCATCAGAATTGTCAACACCGACAGAACAATTAGCCTCAAAATCAGCAACACCATGACCATTAGTGGCACCAGAATCAGAATCACCCACACCGACATCATAATTTGCATCCAAATTTTGCATCCAAATCACCGCCATCAACAACTCTGGCATGAGTGTCATCATCGTCATCATCAGCATGTTTGTTCTTGCAGCAGCACAATTGAGCACACAGATTCCGAAATTTTCTAAGCGGCCCCATCTTTCTAAATCTAACTGAATTGTCTCCAATGACAACGTAGTTTCGTTAGTGTAAGTCTGACGTTATAGTACAAGCATTCCGTTACATATACCATAACAATTGTGCAAAAAAAATGGGAACAGCATGACATTTTGACCAGTTATTCTATAGACGTGTGCAATATTCCAGCAAAAGAGAACTACTTCACATCTCTCAAAATGGCCGAATGGTGGCCATTTTAAATATGATAATTATGTAATGGTTAATATAATAACATGAGACATGCATGAACTCTTTATAATGTCTTATTTATTGATATAAATTAGTTGCATATAGTTGAATATAATTATTATTGTAATCCCAAATAAGTGCCAAGACATACACAATGGTGGATTTTTTAAACAAAATGGCCGCTGTGAACAAGTATCTATGTGTCAAAAGCACTGAAAAACTCTAGATTACTATTTAAGATTAATGAAAGTGTAACAATATATTTATTGCATGTTAATCTACGTAGAGCATATGCGTTTGCTGGGATTGGCTAAAACCTGTACCAAATCACACACAATATTCTACCTGGGCACCACAGCCAGAGCTATACATTGTACTCATAAGAGTTTCTTATTTTGACGAGTGTACTAACACACTGAACATTGAAATGATAGACTGGGTATAATGTCTGAGCCAATGCAGAGTAAGATTGATTGGTATATATGTGTGTGATATGTCAAGAACAAACTAAAGCTGTATTACAAAACCACAAATCACGGAAGACTTATGAAAGTAGTTATAAACCGTTTGAATCAGATATCAGAAGCTATTATGAACTCCATGATATGTCTTTACCTAGGCATATTGAGCCTTTAGAACATGAACGAGAATCAATAGCAAATGTGTGTGCAATTAATGGTGCAAAATGACATAAGGTGTGTCGAACAAAATACGATAAATACCACAGATCACTTAATTTATGGAAAAGATCTTCAGAATCTGCTAATTTGGATGAACCATCAACATCTACGCCTAAAGTAACAATATATAGTTTACAGCATGCAGCAAGATCTGAGTTTGGAAAGTGATGCTTCTGTGGGGAAGGCGAAAATGATGAAACGGGTAAGCTTCACGAATGTGGCACGTTTGGCATGGAAAGTTCAGCGAAAGGATATGCTGCTGAAGTTCAAGACCCTGTATTAGAACAAAAGATGAGTGCAAGTGGAGATTTTGTCAATACAGTTTATCATTTAAAGCGCTACAGAGGTCTATACCACAGTGCTAGAAAGACCAAATCTAATTCAAATACACAGTCTGAAAGTGATCAAGCACGCAGAATTGCTCTAGCTGACATTATAGCTTACGTCGAGGAAGTCAGGTCAGATGATAGTGGAAACATTCCAGTGTTCAAGTTACCAGACTAAACAAAATTGTATGAGGCACGGGTGTGTCAGCTGTTACCAGGTGAACATCCAATAATACACTCGACCAGATTGAAAGAGCGCATTTTAGGAAGGTAACCTAGAAATGTCAGGAGAAAGCAGTTCCACAATCACATTAGTCGGTATGATACTGTCCAAACATAACGTCACAAGTGAATTATGTCACAGAGACACAGGCTGCATTGTCAATTGCCCAATGTATTAGGTTTAATGCTACAATGAAGAGAAGAAAGTCATCCTCAGGAAGGACACATTACACAGATGGTCACAGTCTAAAAATAACACAAATTCTTCAAACATTTTAACCACCGATCGGATTTTGGTAAAATTGATCGAAATACAATAGTTTCATTACTCAATCTAGAAAATCCAGTTTATAATTTAAATTCTGCATACATATTTAATCTTCAAAAATGAACTTATTCAAAGGCGTTGCATAAGTCGAACGTGTATAGTATTGTCATTAAGTACTTAATATGTCGATATTGTTTGTCAATGACAATACTGTTTAAAAAGCTGTAAGTATATGTCGAAATCGTCGTGTCATTGCTGCTAACAGTTGTTTTAAAAACAAAGTCACCTCCATATTTATATATAATATATTTGCATACCTCTATACCCATTTCGATTATTTTTTAAATAATAACAACTTCTTGCAATGCCGCGATTCTGATTGGCTGATTCAGCCCATATGATCGCACTGTATTTAAAAGAAAATAGTAACGCTTACAACGTGGTCGAGTGGTTAATGTCACTGGCGTGCATACCACTGTAATCATCACTGATGGTCACAGGTTCGAATCTCGCTCAGACCTTGTCTCTTTATTCGAAACAGTGGACATTGCTTAGGGAGGTTGGCACACAGAGCACGTTGAAGTACTGATATCGAGTATTCCTTTCTAAAGCCTGCTTGAGAGTTGCTTAGCAAATAGTGTCTGATATCGAGTAGCCCTTTCTAAAGCCTGCTTGAGAGTGGTTTAGCAAATATTGTCTGATATCGAGTAGCCCTGGATACATGTTTTATATCATTCATAATAAGTAATATTTTAATATTGTATGAGCAACGACAGACAACATTATTCTTTATAACATGTATATATAACCCTCCCTATCTATTCAGTGCAAGAAACTGTTCCACGCATACATGTAGAATGTGACCCCCATAACGTAGATTATCTGATTGAGGGTAGGTCACTTTTCCATGCCATAGAATAATGACCCCCTATATTTACACTGTACGAGTGAGTGAGGGGGTTACTTTTCCATGCCATAGAATAATGACTCCCTGTATGTAAATTATATGAGTGAGTGGGTCACTTTTCCATGCCATAAAATAATGACCCCATTATGTTTACACAGTACGAGTGACGGCGGGTCACTTTTCCATGCCATAGAATAATGACCCCCATGTGTGTAAACTATATGAGTGAGTGGGTCACTTTTCCATGCCATAGAATAATGACCCCCTATATTTACACTGTACGAGTGAGTGAGGGGGTTACTTTTCCATGCCATAGAATAATGACTCCCTGTATGTAAATTATATGAGTGAGTGGGTCACTTTTCCATGCCATAAAATAATGACCCCATTATGTTTACACAGTACGAGTGACGGCGGGTCACTTTTCCATGCCATAGAATAATGACCCCCATGTATGTAAACTATATGAGTGAGTGGGTCACTTTTCCATGCCATATAATAATGACCCCATTATGTTTACACTGTACAAGTGACGGTGGGTCACTTTTCCATGTCATAAAATAATGACTCCCCTATGTTTTATATGAGTGGGAGGGGCTCACTATCCATATCACAGAATAATCACCCCCACATGTGTAGATTATATGATTGGGAGGGGGTCCTATCCATATCATAGGATAATCACTCACATATGTGTAGATTATATGAGTGGGATGGTGTCACTATCCACATCACAGAATAATCACCCCCATATGTGTATATTATAATTATGAGTGGGAGGGGGTCACTATCCATATCACAGATAATCACCCCCACATGTGTAGATTATATGAGTGGGAGGGGGTCACTATCCATATCATAGAATAATCACCCCCATATGTGTAGATTATATGAGTGGGAGGGGCTCACTATCCATATCACAGAATAATCACCCCATATGTGTAGATTATATGAATGGGAGGGGGTCACTATCCATATCATAGAATAATCACCTCCATATGTGTAGATTATATGAGTGGGAGGGGGTCACTATCCATATCATAGGATAATCACCCCATATGTGTAGATTATATGAATGTGAGGGGGTCACTATCCATATCATAGAATAATCACCTCCATATGTGTAGATTATATGAGTGGGAGGGGGTCACTATCCATATCAGAGGATAATCGCCCCCATATGTGTAGATTATATGAGTGGGAGGGGTCACTATCCATATCAGAGGATAATCGCCCCCATATGTGTAGATTATATGAGTGGGAGGGGCTCACTATCTATATCATAGAATAGTTTGCAATAAGCTCAATGACGAAATCTGCAGATTAATTGGCATCGACCATCGCAGGACAAGTGCATATCACCCAAACAAATGGTTTAATGGAAAGGTTTAATCAAACACTTGTCCATACATTGGTAAAATATACCAATGATGAGCAAAATAATTGGGACGACTTCATCCATCCCGCTTTACTGGCTGATCGATATGGCATGGAAAAGTGACCCCCCTGACTCATATAGTTAATATACAGGGGGGTCATTATTCTATGGCATGGAAAAGTGACCCCCCTTCACTCATATAGTTAATATACAGGGGGGGTCATTATTCTATGGCATGGAAAAGTGATCCCCCTTCACTCATATAGTTAATATACAGGGGGTCATTATTCTATGGCATGGAAAAGTGACCCCCCTCACTCATATAGTTAATATACAGGGGTCATAATTCTATGGCATGGAAAAGTGACCCCTTTCACTCATATAGTTTACATACAGGGGTCATTATTCTACAGCATGGAAAAGTGACCCCCCTTCACTCATATAGTTAATATACAGGGGGGTCATTATTCTATGGCATGGAAAAGTGACCCCCCTTCACTCATATAGTTAATATACAGGGGGGTCATTATTCTATGGCATGGAAAAGTAACCCCCTTCACTCATATAGTTAATATACAGGGGGGTCATTATTCTATGGCATGGAAAAGTGACCCCTTCACTCATATAGTTAATATACAGGGGGGTCATTATTCTATGGCATGGAAAAGTGACCCCCTTCACTCATATAGTTAATATACAGGGGGGTCATTATTCTATGGCATGGAAAAGTGACCCCCTTCACTCATATAGTTAATATACAGGGGGGTCATTATTCTATGGCATGGAAAAGTGACCCCCTTCACTCATATAGTTAATATACAGGGGGGTCATTATTCTATGGCATGGAAAAGTGACCCTTCACTCATATAGTTAATATACAGGGGGGTCATTATTCTATGGCATGGAAAAGTGACCCCCCTTCACTCATATAGTTAATATACAGGGGGGTCATTATTCTATGGCATGGAAAAGTGACCCCCCTTCACTCATATAGTTAATATACAGGGGGTTCATTATTCTATGGAATGGAAAAGTGACCCCTTCACTAATATAGTTAATATACAGGGGGGTCATTATTCTATATGGCATGGAAAAGTGACCCTCCCCCCTCTCATATAGTTTACATACATACAGGTGGTCATTATTCTACGGCATGGAAAAGTGACCCCCTTCACTCATATAGTTTACATACAGGGGGTCATTATTCTACAGCATGGAAAAGTGACCCCCACCTCACTCATATAGTTAATATACAGGGGTCATTATTCTATGGCATGGAAAAGTGACCCCCTTCACTCATATAGTTAATATACAGGGGGTTCATTATTCTATGGAATGGAAAAGTGACCCCTTCACTAATATAGTTAATATACAGGGGGGTCATTATTCTATATGGCATGGAAAAGTGACCCTCCCCCCTCTCATATAGTTTACATACATACAGGTGGTCATTATTCTACGGCATGGAAAAGTGACCCCCTTCACTCATATAGTTTACATACAGGGGGTCATTATTCTACAGCATGGAAAAGTGACCCCCACCTCACTCATATAGTTAATATACAGGGGTCATTATTCTATGGCATGGAAAAGTGACCCCCTTCACTCATATAGTTAATATACAGGGGGTTCATTATTCTATGGAATGGAAAAGTGACCCCTTCACTAATATAGTTAATATACAGGGGGGTCATTATTCTATATGGCATGGAAAAGTGACCCTCCCCCCCTCTCTCATATAGTTTACATACATACAGGTGGTCATTATTCTACGGCATGGAAAAGTTTCTTGCATTGGCAGGCACATGTTATAAAACATAATGTTATCTGTCCTTGCTCATACAATAAAAAAATATTATGTATTATGAATGATATAAAACATGTAACACAGGAAGTGTCACAGTTGATTGCAGTGCTCCAACAATAAGGTTTTATTGCTTTATTAATGGCGATTCCACACATGTGGAAAATTAATTAGCCACACCAGTCAGAATAATAATGGTTAACAGCATATTATATATTTTCTGGAAAGTTTAAGAGAACATGCATGAATATGATAAGAATGGTTAGTACTGTGGTATTTATTTTGAGCTGCATGGTTTCAAATACCAATTTAAGATGAGTGTATGTCTTTTTTCATACATAAATTCAATATAATTTTATTGATAATTGTTAATTTTATAGCTTATGCAATTATTAATAAAATATATTGATAACATTGTTTTTGTAGGCTTTGGGGTGGGTCATTATTCTATAATAGAATATGGACCCGCGGGTCACTTTTTCCTATAGAATAATGACCCGCGGGTCATTATTTTGGCGGGTCAATATTCTATATGACACCGGGTTTGTCCTCATGTCAGTGCCAGTAAATAATGATCACTAGTCTATACACTACTTAAATACTGTGACATACAAAGTGGAATGAGAAAATACATGCCATCCATTTATTCGGATCAATCGTCGCAATCGTCTAAATGATCTGTATCAAAAAAATGGCCATGTTTACATACTCCCAAATATGGTTATGAAAACACGTGAATCGGACCTGACCTTGCCGTTTCGTTTCTCGATTGGTCCATATACAGTAGTATAATGACGTCGGCAGAGCAGAATGTGACATGTTCTAATAAAAATGAAAGCGCCTTGCGATCAAGAATAATTATATTAATCGAAAGATAGCATTACCTTTGAACCACGGGAACTTGAAATGTATCCATAAGCCACCAAAGGTCTCGAAACTCTATCCTAGGACACCCCGTCTATTCTTTTTTTTAATAGAGGGGGGTGTCCTAGGATAGAGTTACGAGACCGTTGGTGGCTTATGGATAAATTTCAATTTCCTGTGTTTGAACCAAACAATTTACATTATAGATCATGAGTATATTACAAAACTTGGACCAGCTGTACAAATTCACCATGACCATGGGAGTAAACAACTAATTGACATGTTGCATTCTCTTGGGTCTTGTATGAGTTATGATGAAGTAAGGCGATTTCTCGTCTTTGGCTAAATGCCAGATCGGAGATAATAACAGGTATATTCCTGCAGGATTGATCCCGATCGGGACAGAATAATCTTCATCCATAGATGCAGCAATTGACAACTTCGATCAGAATGAAGAAACACTAGACGACAAGTCCACAACCCACTCAATGGCGACTGTCATATATCAGCGTAACACAACACATGTGCCAAGTATTCGCATACCACGAGTAACCAGTAAGACGCTGACAGAAAATGATGGCATAGATGAATCTAACTTGATTGAGAGATATAGAAAACCCCAACGCCCCCGAGCCCCCAGTTGTTCCAACAACAGTCTCCACCAACATCGACAAATATCTGTATTCGTTCAATACAGCTGTTTCCATGGATTTGCTTTGGTGTCTTGCTAACATAAGCAAACAAAATGAGATTCCTTCGTGGACAGCATTTAATGCCATGTTGTCAGAATCTACACAGCCTGTGACAACCATCAGATACTTACATTTTATACATGCTCCACCCACTGATCTGAATACAATATACACTGCCTTGATTCAAATAGTACGCTTGGCAGAATCGTTTGCCAAGAACATATATTTTAACAGCAGACCTTTCCATTCATAGCAAAGCTCAGGAATTGTTATGGAGTAAACCAACATTGTTGCAAGACAAGGTGACTATGCGGCTTGGCGTGATGCATCTTCCGATGGCATTGATAGCTAGCATAGGTAAACTGTATGCTGATGGCGGCCTGCATGCATCTTGACTGAGTCGGGAGTGTATGCAGATAGTTCGTGCACAATGCTTTTGCAAGGAAAACATCTGTCAAGAGGCATGCGAGCACTTAGGTTGGCAATGGAAGCTTTAACTGAACTGCTGTTTGAAGGTTTGACAAAATGGATGGCTGCTGCCAATGGCACGGAGTTCATGTCCAATGCACTTCGGCTTGACTTAGAAGATTTGCAACGTTCATTTATCTACCATGACAAGGATCTGTCAACTGATTTGATTGGCACTATTAACAAGAAGCTATTTTCAATTTCTGAAGCTATCACTAAGTTTGTGAGGAAAGGGGTACAGCAATCACAGACATTTGACTATTGGTTTAAGTTTCTAAAAGGAGTGCTAGTTTTGTTACGTCTACTTCGGGAAGATCGCAGTGCAGATTTTCTATTACACAAAGCAAATCCCCATCCTGCGGGCTGCTGGGCGCAATAATTACGCAAAGTACTTACCTGTATATCTTATCGAGATGAGAATGTTGGAATCCAAGAACCCACCCTGCGTACCAACATTTTCTTGAAGGGGGATTTATGGTCCGGCGATCCAACAACAATCTATTCAACTGTGTTGCCACTGACCAGGCATTGGAACAGTCAGTGAATAAGGACTGTAAAAGTCGTGATGGGGTCGTCGGGTTCACATTGATCAAAAGTGCTTTGACCAGGTGGCTGATTACCCGACATTTAACTGGAGAGTATGCAGCGTGCATCAAGTCGTTTTGTGGCATTGCCAACGAGAATGAGACCGAGAGTGCTAAGAATAGTACAAGAGATGCAAAAGGAATCACGTCAAATAGTTGATATTATATCAGACCAGTGGCAACATCCATTTGACTTAGAAGATGTACCTGAA